>JAPMOQ010018920.1:5209236-5376147 GCA_026543055.1 Argiope trifasciata
AATAAAAATGTAAGTTGATTCAAAGTATAATGAGATTTCTAAAATAGTGTAAGATTTTAAAATAGTATGTGTTAAATGACTACCAGAATTTGAAGCTTAAACACATTTTTTTTGATGAAGCCGTCAATACCAAGTTGCATAACAGTTTTTCTTGAAATTTGTTTCCACCAATATTCTTGGTGAAACAGCTATTTCTCAAAGATGGTAAGTATTTAATAAAATATTTTAAAATTTTCAGAAAAAAATTCTATTGCTGAAATTTACGGAGGTATGAATTTTGAGCTATAAACGTTTTAGACTACTTTAGACCATTTCCGCAGTTGCCCTAAGAAAGATAATCCAGTCAACGTTCTCTATTCCCCAGTGACCAAATGTGGGTTTTAAAAGTGAAATTCAATGTTTTATTACCGTAAATTCCAATCATCGATGAGTAAAGTTTTCTTTTATTAAAGTATATCATGAATGACTAAATTTGAATAATAAACCCTAGTTGCTGTATAAAAATTTACATTTCGCAATTTTTAACCATATCTTAAGCGTTGGCAACGTGACCTCCTATAAATATTTGAATGAAGTTGTTGAAGATATTTTAACACATAGTTTTGTTCTTTGTATTTTAAGCCTTGCATATATGTTTTTTGTACTTTTATAAGTGACGTAAAGTGGATGCAGTCATAAAAATAAATTTTTAGGAAAAGTTGCAAGAAACTTCTTCTTTTGTCTCTTGATGCATATATATATATATATATATATATATGATAATACTATCTGTAAACTTAAGAGAAGATTAATGTTTCGCTTTTATATTGTATTTTTGATCTTTGAGTGTTTTTAGAAAAGTGTTAAAGTCTTAAAAATACTTGCTATATTATCATAAGTAACAACTTAATTATTTTAATACTGTTTAAACTTAAAAAAATGGAGAGCATGATATTTTAAATAAAACTAAATTAAACTTGTAAATGAAGAGTAATATCCATAGATAACTAAATTCGATTTTAGTTATATGTATCACCCAACAGATTTTTGTGAATAATTAAATTTTTTTTTTGATATTTTCCTTTGTAAATCTGTATGTTGTTAAGAAATTGCTGAACAGTTTTTCGTGCTGTAAAATCTTTTACACATTTTACCTCAATCATATATGTCGCAATCTTTCCACATTTTTGTTCTTTGCCGATCATATTTATAATTCATTGCATTGATAATCAAATATTACTACTTAATGTTTTGTATTATTAAGCGAAAAATGTGTTTGTTTTTTATGGCATTTACCATATACAAGCTCGTTGACGGAGTCAGGATTTTAAGCAGAGAGATTTTGCGGCTTTTGTATCAGCTGTGCTATCTGGGGCTAAGAGTACGACTTAGCTGCTCATGCGTCTCATACTCGGGTTGACTTCAGTCTTACATTTCAGTCACGTATTGTAATTTAAACATGAATTAGAGAACTATCATCTCCGATTCAAAAACCCCAGTGTCATTGTCTTGACTTTTGTAGGAATTTGTGGCTACAACAGATTTATACGTGAACCAGCCATCTTATATGCGGTGAATCTAATACCGGAAAGGTTTGAACTCACCACCTATGAGATGCGAGTCCAAAGCTCTACCAACCAGTCTATTCCGACCTCCGAGACAATATTTTCTATATTCACTACCATCATTGAGCAATTTTTTTACCTTAATAAAGCACATATTTGTCATTTATCAATACACATATTTGTAATGAAAGATATTTTCAAAATTTTTCATCAGGAAGAGAAATAAAAGTTTGTGCATTTCCTGTTTCACTTTATGAGAAATATCTGCAGAATCTGTTGTTAATTTTGATTCCCTTTCAGAAAGTTTCAATTTAAGATATAAAATATGAAAAATTAAATTTAACTCCTCCCTTCCAACTCCTAAAATATTTGGAATAATTTATTCTCCACATAATGGAATTAAACATAAAAGAGAGAACTCGAAAGTTTTTCGTTTATTTTTTCTTGCATTTTGAGAAACGAAAAACTATTTTGAATCCTTTTAGTCTTGTTATTTATTAATAATATGAGTAAATTAATCCCATATTTTTTAATAATAATTAATTCTTCTAGGCAGTCCCTTTTCTAAATTCGTGTCCCTTTAATTTTGTATTTATTCTTTCGTAGTCCATGGATATTTTTATAATTTCTGAAGTTAGCATATTTTAATAAACCATATAATACTTAAGGAGACATCGGGCTCTATTAAATACTTTCGGGAGTAATTCCATTGGGGTTATGCAATTTTAAAAGCATATGTATAAAAATATTTAACAAATTTTGTAAAAGAATATATTTAAAAAAAATGCAATATTTTTTTAAAAAAATATTAAAATTTCAAATATTCCAGAAGCTTTAATTTTTTATACTTTCTTTTTTATTACAATTTATAATTTATTTGGGAAAGTCTACTTATGATTTTGTAATTCCAATTAAATGCTAATTTTTTGCACTTAGTCAACTGAATGATTCTCAAGGCGACAATACTTTTATTAGCGGTCAAATGGAGGAAAGTCATTATCTAAAGCATACATATATTGAATCGTTTATTACATTTCAGCTTTTATTTGTATTTATTTTCAGCGTCAAAATTACTATCAATTTATTATATAACATTTATCTAATTTTAAAAATTTTCTTACTTAAAATCTTTGTTTTTTCTGTTAACGGAGCTATATATTTTGTTCTAAACCGGCATCGTTACTTAGGGCCAGCTAGTCTTCCTCGTGATAGGGGCGTCTCGGATCCAGTCCTGGTTCAGGTATGGTTGTTCTTCCCCTGTATTCTATCCATGAGGTGTGTGAAAGCCCTCCCCCCGTAAAAATGGAGTTGTCAAAGAGAATATGTGTTATCTTTCTGAGGATGAATGAATGGAATGCCTGATTGAATGTCTGCCCTGTAAAAAGGATTTTGACGTACGAATACCTAAGACGTAATTTTGGCCCTGGATGACTACCGAAAACAAGATACACACTCTCGGCTTAAAATCTATGACTTCGCTAGTGGGCTTGTCCATGACAAGTGTCATGAGGAACGATAACAACTATCTGTTGTCTGTAATTTTTTCATGATTGTTTAATATCCCTTGTTCAAAGATTTTCTACATATTTTTTGCCTATATTTTAAATAACGCTGAACAAAAACAATAATACATAAATTTAAAAATCTCTGTTCTAGAAATGATAAGAAATCATTTAATAAAATGCTTTGTATAGTTAGTTTTGTTTAGAAAGAGAATAAATTACCAAATACTTTAACCCAGACTCACAAAACATTTTTTTAGCAAAAAATCATTTGGAATTTAAATGATTTAGTAACTACCGTTTCGTAGTATAAAACTTTGATGGAAATAGAGCATTTGAATTATCGAAGAAGCCGAGTTTTGAAGCCGAAAACTCATTTTTGAATACGAGTTTCAAATAACATTAGCAACATTACAATAAAAATGATATTCGATAAAAACTTAATGTCATAAAGACAGAACGTGCAAAACACTAAAACGGGCAGATTTTAATCGAGCAATTATAAGGTAGAAAAATCTTCCTTATAAATGCTATTTCATGATCCTAATAATTACAGATACAATTTTATTTAAGAAAGAATTTTACCTTTCTAAATAAGCGGAACTTTTAAATGAAATATTTTTAGGCAGATGATTTCTCAAATTTCAGTAATTCAGAGAATTCTCAAATTTTTCATTTATTAAAAGTAATATTTTAATTTAAAATTAGAAAAAAAATATTAGTATTAGTAATATTAGAACAGTTTTGATGACTATATGATTTTCGTAGATGGTACCAAAAAGGTATTTTCCACAATTTTATCAAAATTGCTTGATTTCGCTGTAGTTCAATGAAAACTTCTTAAAAATTTAGAATTTAAAAAATATTTTTCCTATTCTGAAATTTAAAGTAGTGTCATCCAGTTTTCACTATTTTCTGATCATTTTTTTTGAAGAACCCTCTTAATGAATTCAATGAAATTAGGAATGCGATTTTGAATATCTAAATTAGTTACGTAAAAACTATTTAGTAAAAAAATTATTCTTTTGGAAAACGTGCAAGTTTTTCCACTTTCTGTTTATTTAAACTTTTTTCTCTTTAATAGTTTTAAAAATAAATTCCTAATTCTATGATACTTCTGAGTTTACAGAAAAAAAATATAAAAAAACACATTCGAATCAAGCGATGTTCTTAGAAAAAAAAAAGAATCGAATAAAAAGGGGCTAAAACCTATCTACATAAATTTTTTGATTACTATTTTTTGTATAAAAAATTATATTGTAAAAAGTAATTGTAAAATGTGTCTTTTAAAAGACTTCAACAAAGATACTATTTAATTCGGTTTCGCAAATAAATTTAGTAGCCAATATTTTTTTAAAAAATTTGTTATTTAAAAAATTTTACTTGGGAATTCTAATGCGTGGGCGCTACACTATATTATTTCCTAATAAGATAATATGCCTTTCTGATATTTCATAGCATTTTAAAATCTTTGCAAATTAAAGTAAGCAAAAAATTACATTGCAATTTCGAAAAAGCTGGTTTCATATTTAAAAATAGTCCTAGTTTGATGGGCAGGTGTTAACACAGATAGACTGATAAAATTATCAAAATTGCAAACAATTTTCAGGAAAGTATTTTATTTTACTCCAATGAAATAAAGGATGGCTTATTTGCAAAAACATGAAATAAAACGAGTGGAAAAAGGTGTACTTCTTGATATCGCGTGAGTCAAAATGATTTCGTAACTCACAAATTATTTTTCAAAACCTTATGGAATTTTAAGAGTATTCAAACACAGGTTTAGAGATAATTTTAAAAACAAAATTCAAATTTTGGCATTTTCATCGATTTTAGGATAACAAGTCCTCACAAGATTAAGAAAAAAGAAGATTGAAATATTTTTATGCAGAAAATTTTTAGAGTTTCCATTTTTATAAAGAAGCTCGAAGATTTTTAAGTAACTCTAATTTCGAAAAATATTATTTAGGGATATTAACGGTATTTTTTATTATTTAATTTAAAGTAAATAATTAAAACTGATTCATCGTCATCAGGCGATTAATAAAGTAATCAAACTTATGTTTATATAAGAATTGAAAGTGCACAGACATTATTTTTACTAATTTTAAGCTTTTTTTAAATATTAAAGAATGAACTAATTTAATTATGACATTTTATTCAATTAAATTGCATTAAAAATATGTTTTTTATGAAATGGAAAACCATTTTATGAAGAAATAATTTTTCCTGTTTATTGTTATGGATTTTTTTTCTTCGTACAAAGATTCATATAGTGACTTGTAATGATGCAAGTTATTCAAAATAATAAAATCCGACAGACAACACGCAAGTTCTTTGTTTTATGATCTTTGTAAAATAAAGACCGTAATAAAATTTTAGATTCGTGCGCGTGGAAACGTGTTTAGTAAATTTCTAATGGAAGAAATGTTAATAAGTCTAATGGAAGAAATATTAATAAGCCTAGTTGAAACGCGTTTAATATTTTTTTTCAATTATGAGATTTTATTCATTTAGTTATATGTCTTAATCACAAGTTGACGAAAGAAAAGCAACATATATTTATTTAACAAAACTGTTTTGTTTCACCATTTAAAAATAAAACAAAATTTTATTTTTATCTATAATTAAATTTAATTCTAAACTTTAAATTCTAATATAACATTGTTTTGAATTTTTCAGTCAGTTTGTACATAAATAAAATTTTATCAACAAAAAAACGATAGTTATGGAAATTTTTGTTAGTTTAAAAAAAGATAGTATTCTCACAAAATTCAAAATTTTCTTGAAATTTTGATAATAACATTATTTTTTTACTAAGAATGAAAAATACTTTAATTTAATTTGCATATATATTCATATAATATCAAAAAATATTTTGTTTACATTCGTTTTGTTAGAAATAGAATAATTGCATGCATATTTGTATATCTTTCAACATAAAAAATTCTTAAAATTTCACAAATGTTTGAATGTACTTTATAAACCGACTTAAACTTTTACTCATATTAGTTTTTTAGATAATTAAAACAAACTTTGAAGCAAAAAATACGTTTCAAATTTATATTATATAGAAATAAAGAAGTAACAGGCTTATGTAAAGATAAGTGAAAAACAAAAGCAAAAAAAAATACTGCATAAACTTGTAAATAAAAATTAATTAAAGCTGTTATGAAAAAAATTGCTACATAATTTAAAATAGAGAAGCTTTTTAATTATTCATCAGTAAATCTAATTTTTTTCATGCATACTTACAGGGAAAAAAGTATAATAGCATATATTAATATTAAATAAAAAATTATTTGTAATTTATATAGAAGTATAGATTTTATTTTTGTTGCTAGTTTGTTTTCCTTATCGTTGAAATTTACTCTTAGGTTCAAACACTAAATATCATAAAAGATATAAAAAAAACTCTCTCTAAACTTTTTAAAAAAATAATGATTTAATTATAGCGTTTATGTAATCTCTTAAATGTAAATTCTACTGATATATTTTCTCATTTTATTGAATTTTTTTTTCAAAAACCTATTCCTCTTTGAATATGCGTTTGGTTATACTTAAATTTCTACTTTAAAACGGTCATAAAAGGAACGCTTTTGGACCAAATATTATTGAACTTGGTAATAATTTAAAGGAGGTGAGGGGAATCTTTCCGCCAAAAACGTTTTAAGACAGTATATGCAATAATGTTAGAAAAATAGGATATAGAGACACCGGTTTAAAATGTGTTTAATCATCTTATTACAAAGTGAACTTATTACTGAGAAACTTATTACAAGGCATATTCAATGTGGCATCCGAAATTTTCTAAAAGCATGTTAAATCTCTTTACTGTACTGCATTTTCAGCAGCAGTTCTTAGGATATTAAGGTGAATGTTACACACTTGTCATCATCAAATTAATTAGATTATCACCATAAACAGCGCTTTTGAGATTAAACACATTGAGCATGCCTTATAACACGTTCAAAAACGATTAAATACATTTGAAACCGGTGTCTTAACATCTTATTTTTCTTAACAGTGTTGATACAATGCCATTTCACTCCTGGTGATGTTTTTGGATTTTTTTTTTGGCAGAAAAGAAATTCCCATGACCTATTTTAAACTATTGCGTAGTTTGATAAAATTTGGACCAATATTTTTTTTTACCATTTCAAAGAGGAACTTTAATTATAACCACCCTTTAAATACAAGGAATGTGATTTCATGCTGAAAGGTTTTGAAATACCTTTCTGTAAGTCTAATCAGTTATGTAAAGAAAATGTCATATCAATTCAATTGAAAACTATTGATTAATTAATTGATCTATTAATATTTTACTGGGGACGTGCGGTCTGTGCGACCACTAGATATGAAATTTCGATTCTTCTTCTTCTTTTTTTTTTTTACTCTATTGAATAAACTGACACTGTATCTTCCTGTTTTGTGATCTCCAATAAACGTGCACTTTTTCAACCGGTTTCAGTGGAATAAAAATAATTATATTATTAATTTAAAAATATTTTTTTTTTAAAAATAATTCAATTATTTTTTTGAGCGGGGTTTCCATGACCGCACCTTCTCTTAGTGGACCTGTGATAAACAAGGCTTAGCAGATGGCTCTAAAACTTTTTTGACCCTGTTATAAATCAATGCTTCAAACAATTTTAAAGAGAGCAGAACGTGATTTTAGTTATAAGGATAATCGTAAAGAACTGTTTTTATATGAAAGTTCTCATTCAATTGATTCTGATATTTATGTTCAAACATAATAATTTTTTCCACTGCTAATGTATTTTGGAAAAAAAAAATTAAAACTTATTAATATACCATGAAAAATATATACAAAATTTATAGGGTTATTTTTATATTAGTCGAATTTTATATTAAATTCTATATACTTTTATATACTGGAAAAGTTAATAAGATTAAAAAAGTATAAAGATATATATATTTAAGAATATTTTTGTTGTAACATGCAATTTGAAAAGAAAAAATATGTTACAACGCTTTTAATTTTTCAATGATAGTATATTTAAAAAAAAAATTCTAAAACATCCATATATCAAGAAAAATATTTGCAAAATAAAATGGCAGTTTTTCATACTAATACATTCATCAAAAAATTCAATTTGAATATAAATGAAACACAGTCTCGTAGACCGCACCTCTCCAGTCATAAAATTCATAAAATTTCATATTCCCAGTTAAGGGTTAAGAGCAGCAGCAAAGAGATTACTACAGATTATTTCTACTAATGCACTGAAAATAACGGAAATAACATAATGGAAAACGAATAATATTTTTCTTTGCCAAAGCAATTTGAAAAAAAAAAGAATTCGTGTAATGTTAGTTATTAATAGAAATGAATAAAATATACAACGAAAAACTGTTGCATGTATTCTTGGCTCAAGATAGAGATACCCCATCAATCCAAAGCGGATATGTATATAGATTACATTCGACCAGGCCAACGCCGGCATAGGCCCATAGGTACAGCAGAGATTATCATACCGATAATATCCTATAACATTAAATAATATCAATAAAATAAGTATAAAATTTACATAAAATGTGTAAAAATTTATAAACTCAGAAATCTACAATTCTAACTGAATTTTGAAGGGATAGAATACATGAAATAAAAAAGCAAACAAAGAATTAAGTATTCGTCTTTTATAGTCTGTTTAGTAAATTTAGAATTTGTCTTATAGAATAGATAATTTATATAAAGTACAATTGACTTTACCAACCATTATGCAGAATTATCTCGATGATAAAATAATCAATATTTTTCTCCATTACCTTTAATTTTTGCTCTTTCAAACACACAAAACATATCAAAAATAATATGAAAATACTCATGTTAAACACTGTTTAAAGAATATTTTATTTTATAAAAATTTAACTGATAAATTCCGATATATTTTTAATATTGAGATTTTTTACTTTTTTAAAAAAGGATATATTAAAAACAATCGTTCTTTTAATGGACCTGAGAAGCCATTATTCACTTATACATTAAAAATGTATAGAACAAGTAAATTTATTTTCTAAGGTTTAATAGCCACATTTTAGCGACATATAATGGCAAAAACATGAATTAAAACATTTTGATTTTTAAAGTGGGCAACAAATAAAAACTTTTGAATAAACGCTCTCAAAATATGTATTCAATTGTGGTACTTTTAGTACAATTTGATTACGAATTTAATCTTGTTTACCACTTACATATAACTAATTAGATTTTAATTTTAATTTCAAAAATTCTGTTAAACGGTACATTATCATTTAATGTTTGTTTGAGATTCATATCCGCTCAATTATTGTAAAATTTTTAATATTTCCAAACAGTACATAACGTTCAAATAAATTGTCAGATAGTCAAGATTTTATTGTGCTTTGATAAGTTTTAAGCGCCTAAACAATACTGAAAATCTTGGACTGAATTTACAAACAACGAACAACGAAATATAATCTTCTTTAAGAATAAATAAAAAAATTAAATGTCTTCATCTTTACTAAATAAAACTACTGAGTAATTTTTTGCATTATGCTGTTCGTTTCAATTAAAAGTTAATTGCATTGCTTTGAGTAAAACAGACATTGCTTTTAAACTATTCCTTTAAATTTACAGAAAAACAAGATTTTCAATACACCAGTCATAGAAATTAAAATTATTTGAGCATAAAATTGCTTAAATTTAAATTGTTTAAAAATAATGTACACATTTTCGATATACTTATGACAATCATCCAATATTTTTTCTAGGATTTTAAGATTTCAATTAAATTATTAAGATTTTTTAAAAATTAAATAACTGAAATTAAATACCATTTCAACGACACAATAATAAAAATTTATACAAACAGTAGTCAAAAGGGTAAAAAAGCAACAAGTCATTATATTTAATTAGTCTTGGGATCTTATTAATAATCTTTATTAATTACGATTTACGTCTTCACTTAATTAATAATTCTAATTGCTATTAATTAATGAACGCTTCCTCCGCTAAGCTATTTAAACGGGAATTTTCAACCATTTTTTTTCAGTGCTAAATTGAATATGATCTAATCGTTTTAACGAATTTAAATAAATCCTCTCGGATCGAAAACTTTATAAATTGCATCTCAACTTGAAAACATACGCAATGAAATTTAGAGTTAATAGTTAAAAATAGTTAAAATTACAATGCATAGTTTACAACATTACTTGGTACATAAAGCCCTATTTAATTTGTTCAATATATTTTAGCTCTAATTATTTAACAAGATAATGCTAAAAGTATTTCACCTTTGGACGTATCACTATTAATAATAAAGATGAGCGTGATTCATGCTGTGTTGTCGTTTCAATAGAAGAAATCGTTATGGCTAAATCTGTCAAAAATTTGAAACATTTACACTTAGGAATGCATTCTTTTTAAGTGAGTTTTTTGAAGCTTTAATTAATTGAAAATTAAACGAAAAAATTTCCACATCCTTCCCAAAGTATAATTGCACAGAAATGGTTTTTTATACTATTTTAAATACCATTTAATTAACTCATTTTTATGGATAACATTTCTTTTTTATTAGTTGTGAAAATCTGTATTTTCCGATAACTTTTATTTGCAACCTTTAAATTTGTTTTTTCTTCGCATGAATTGAACAGGAGATTTCGTTGTTCAATTTGTATTCAGAGAGTTTTCATTGCTTCGTCAAATAATTAATTTTGTGATTTTCTTTCATTTGTTGAAAGATATGGAAGAAATACCTTTTTTACATCTGTTTAATTTATATAAGGAATAAGAATGTGAAATTACAGTACCGTAAATTTTAAATTACTTGGACAATTGAGTTTTTATTCGAATAATTATGTCATGGAAATTGACTCCATTGGATTGGTTCGTTTACACAATATATAGAAAGGTAAGCATAAGGCTTCTGTAATAACATTACTTTGATATCCACCACAATTTGATGCTTAAAAATATTTCCTCAGCAAAATTTTTAACATTATATTATGTGTAAGAGATTTAATTGAAAGTAAACGTAACCAAAATTCACCGCGAACTGGCTGGTTATCAAAGTCGGTGAATTTCAATTAAAATAAACCAGAACAGCATTTTCGTTGGAGAATTTCTATATCTAATATTAATGATGATGGAAGTTTGTAGCTCTGTCTTTTGGCAATCAACATTTACAAAATTTTTGAATATAGAACAAAATAATTTCGCTCATATATATGTTCAATAATGATTATATGTATTTCAGAATATTTTTTTCTCCTATTCTCAAATTTAAAATATATAAACATTATACCAAATATTCCCAATTTCTTCAACAATAATTTCCAAAAGAATTCCACAAAAAAAGTTCTGTAGCATTGTAAAGCGCGAATAATATATTTCAAAATGAAATTGTTCTAAGAATTTTACAACATATAGCCTATTTTTTAATAATTTCTTTAATCGATGTAAACTACTAATCAGACCTCTCAAACAAATTATCTTGATGGGAAAAAAGAATAAACAAAGAGGTTAAGAAACAATCATATGAAGGCATGGAAAAAGGAAATTTCATGGCTCGATACCAAATAAAGTTCTTTCAAATAAAAAAATATATTCTAAGTGTTAGTATTTTTAAATGTTCAAATTATTTCAT
Source organism: Argiope trifasciata (assembly GCA_026543055.1). NCBI lineage: Eukaryota > Metazoa > Arthropoda > Arachnida > Araneae > Araneidae > Argiope > Argiope trifasciata. The sequence continues at coordinate 5,220,913 of JAPMOQ010018920.1, forward strand.
GTATTCATAAACATAAGAAGATCGAACCAATCAGAGTGTTATATGAGTATCATACTAACAGAATTTAAAATAATAATTTCCGCAACTTGACCATAGCTGTTTTTATTTTTATGAAAAATTCAGATAAACAATTATACTTATTGAATAGCAGTTTGTTTCTAAGCCAACGTCTTGTTCCTGACCTCATGCCAACGTCAGGAAATTCATTTAATAGCTCTTAAAAATATTTCATAACAATTTTATTGAGTTTACTATTTTTCTTTATACTTCAGATGACGAGAACAACATTTCAACTATCGCCATGCTAAGTGGATAATTTGTTACTATTATTATATTAAATAGCTTATAATCATAATAAATGTATTGCATTTTAGAAAAACCATTGCTTTCCTTTAAACCATTGCTTATTTTTAAATTATACGAAATAAATTTTAATAAGAATTATTATAATAATTTTTTGATTTCATGCCACAAATTTTAGATCAATGAATATGCGAAGAACTAAAAAAGGATTATCTTCAGTCGATGTCTCCTGTATTTTGTAAAATTTATTAATTAGGTCATATAATTGTGACATCTCGTGTTCTTGTAATCTAATAAATGGTGGAAAATGATTTATTGTTTTCTGGAATAAATAACTTAACAAACTGATTGTTAAAATGTTCTCTTTTTCTCTTAATTTATTTATCAATAATCATATCCTATTTCAGAACTTACTTTTCATATGGCTGTAGTTTGAATCTTTAACATTCATAAAATTATTTCTTTGTAGGCTTAAATTGGATGGCCAATTTAACTGAGTTAAATTAGTGTTGCGATTAAAAGTTGTAAAGAGTAATTTATCGTTAATTTTACAACATGTTTAACGGTTAACGGTTACAACATATTTCATGGTTAAATTTTAAAATTTCAACATATTTAAAGTTTAAATGATGTTTGCTGTTGTAACATTAAAAGTAAATTTCTCGTTACAAATTTTGATTGCTACACTAATTTAATTTGGTTAATTTGTCTATTCGATTTAATCCCACAAAATTTCAATGAAAAATCTTGAAGTTTCACATAATGGTCTTCTGAAAAGTAAGTTCTGTAGTAGGATATACTATTTATAATAAAAATAAATTATTAAGAAAAAATAGTTAAAAGAAAAATAAGCGTCATTTAACTGTTATACATGCGCATCATATACAGTGTTAAATACATACACAATGTTATGTATGTGCTTAATATGCATTATACACAATATTATGTACATATACAATGTGCATCATACACAATATGCACAATCATTATACACATCATCATATTCAATATGCATATCATGTATCTTTCACATAATTAAATATTTAATCGATACAAAATCGATTAACTTGACATAAAAACTGCATGCGACCCTTATACATCCAGATCAAACACACAGCTGTTATTTAAATCAATACAATAGTTTCGCAAAGCAGAAGGCATAATCTAATTCTTTATAATAAAAAGAAAAAAATATGTAGAAAGAAGTTAAACAATTTTCTCCACGTGTTAATTTATCCCCATTCAATACAAATCTCAATTTGTGCTCTCCTCCCCCAGTTTCGCGGAGCAACCGTAAAGAGAGGATTCTATTTCTCTCCAACCCTCTGCTTGCGGCTGAAGTAGATACCAGCAGCAGACGACGATCTGACGGACACACCAACAGACACACGCGCTATTCTTTCCTCGTTCCCGGATAGGAAGGAAGGACTATCCGGCAATCAGGACAATGACTCCGATGCTTCAAAGTGCGGGAACTTTATTTTTGGAGTGCTTTGGTTTGTTTTTGTGTTATGTTGGACGATCGTCTGGCTTCGGGTATTACAGTCACAGTGAAAGTAATCAAAGAGACGGGACGGACAGACTTCTCTTAATTTTAGTTGACGGTTGTCGATGGGATTATCCTGATCAGGATAGTGCCGGACTTCCGGGATTCAGGAAACTGGCAGAAAACGGTGTCCGAGCACCTTATGTCACTCCAATTTTTCCGGCGAACTCGTATCCTAATTGGTATACTATTATGACAGGTAAGCGTTCCAGTTTTTGAAATTTAAATTGTGAATTATGATAATAATGCCAACCGAATAAAGGTAAAAAATAAATTTTTATTATTTAAATAAGAGGAGCTTGTATTTCAAAATTAGGTTAAATTAACAATTATTTAAATATAAGGTTAAGCTAGCGGCTTTTTAAAAATACAATTATACACTTGTTTTCTCAATCGCTTTATACAAAAGAGATAATTTTACAAACTTTTGGAAACACAATTTGCTCTGAAAATAACTTTTGAATTTATAAACAAAAATAAATATTAATTTAATAAACATTTTGATTAATATTAAATGTGCGATCATTAATTTATTTATGACTTCAAGTGTATGGCTTGTTATAATGATTGCTAAAGTATTTATAATCAAAATGGTACCATAAAATGGGATTATGCAAATATTTTAATATCATTTTTTCTTTTTTAAAAGAAGTTATAAACTTTTAATAGGGGGATATTACGATGTATTTATATATATTTAATTATCAGGTACCTTGTGATATATTGCTTTAATTTTTTTTATCAAGTAAAAAAATTGGGATAAATATTTCATATTTTAATATATAATATAAATATTTTATTTAAAAATATTTAGTAGTTTTTAATGTTTTTATTTTAAGTTTTCTATTGAAAGTTTTTAGATAAATTTTTACTCTAAAATTGGTGTTTGAAATTATTTTCATATGACTATACAGATGTAAATAATTAGATAAAAATGCCTGACTTGTAAATCGAGATTATATTATCAAACCTATATTTATTATCGTATTTGAATTAAAAATTAGAAAGAAAATATTTCTTATTAAAATATAATGTATATTCTACTTTTGAAATTTTGTTGATTTGTGATAACCCCATATGTATGTAGATAAACAGCGTTATTTTCTTAAGAAATCTTAGAGTAAAAGTAAGAATTTGAAACTCACATTTTTCAAGTGTGTCAATATTATAGAAATTTTTTTTTGTAAAACAATTTGATTTTGTAATGCATTTTACTATCATAGAAATTTCAATTGCAACGTTTTACTATGACAAATTTTTTTAAAACTAAAAATAAAATTCGAATATTTTTTTTTTTTTCAAATCGATGTCATACTCATTCTTCTAAACCAAGTCGAAATAAGAGTAATATCGACGATGTAAATAATAACAAAATAATTTATGATTTATTTATTTTTGTAAGATATTTTTAAAATAAATTTAATTAAAACTGTTTTTAAAAAGAGATTTCGATTAGGGCTTTAAAAATACATTATTTTGGTTTGTTTTAACCATCTTAATAAAAATAAAAATCATCGTGATTATGTATGCATGCATACATGTTACATCAATATCACTCGTTTGAAACAATTGGACAAAATGTAACCATGTTCTGCTAACTTATTAAAAAAGACAAAGAAAAGAAGCTTGCATCCTATAAAGTATTCTAATTAATGAAATACTGTATTTTATAGTTAAATATTCATTTAATTGGAAATTAGCAAAAATTATCCTTATATTTTGAATTACTTTACTACTGTTTTAATAAATTGCTCTTTTATTTTAATATGGCTATTGACCATGCATTTATTGGTCTTAAGGTAGTGATTTAAACCTCTTAAAAAATTCAGCTTAAGCTAATCAAACGAAGACAATCTGTCTTATATTTTAGCTTTTGTGAATAAAATTTGTAATATTATTATAACAAACATCAATTTATTTATAACTTATAGAAAAAAATTAGCTGTTTTTATAAAATCACCTAATTTTAAATGATATCCTAATTTCCATTAAGAGCAGATGATATAAAACTTTATTTATTAATTTTTTTATATTAAAGTATTTATCTTTAAAAATGTTGTACACGAGGAGATTTTATTCTCCAACAACACCGCATATATCAGATGGTTAATTTCTAAAACATTATTTACAAATATAAAAAAGTGGTTTTGTGTACATGCTTTTCTGTTATCATTTCGATGCTCTTCAAGGTCATCTGAATCATTGGGACAATAATAACTCGGTTATAGATTGGTGTACGAGGAAGTTAACATAGTAAAATCATTTTAAAATTAGGATGAATGCTTTACATATTTAATATTAAGTAGTGAAACTAAATGTTTCTTTCTCAGTATTTTTGCACATTTTCTTATCAGATAACTATAATTTTTATATTATTGTAAAGTTCGATAAATCACCTTTCTATTTCTTTCTTAACAATTTCAAGTTATTGCGTAAGTTGACTGATTTTGAATAATTTCTCAACCTTTTCCGAAACATCTTTTTTTTGTAAACATATGCGAAATTTTATTCAATACTTCCACTCTAGGCAGAATTATATTTACAAAAATAAATAAATTACTACTCTATGATACGATATTATTATGTTTCTGAAGTCAAGTTATCGGTTTTCGATTTTATTTATCTGTTTTTAATGCTTTTTAAGAGCGTTTTAATTGCTATCTGTATCTTTGATAATTTATGTTCATGGTTTGTTTTAAAAAGTGCAAACGTTTTTTTCTTACTCCAGTTACATATGAAGTGATATTTTTTACCAGATAACACAAAATATATTTTTAATCATACTATATTTTTCGTTACTGATATGTTTTGTATCTAAAATATTAAATTATGTTAAAAATTTCTAATTGGTGGTTCATTTTGATAGCTACGAAAATTAATAATATCCTTTAAAAACACTTCTATGTAATTTCTATACGCTGAAAAATGATAAGCAATAATGGTTGCGTATCATGACATAAAGAATTTTAATTGGGATCAGTCGGAAAATATAGATTCGATTGTAATATTACAGGTAAAATACAGCAAGAATCAAATCAAAATAATCTTTTGAAATTGTTTAATAATAGGTTTTTAAATCTTTTAGAAAGTCTGAGTTCTTTAAAAGGTTCTAAATTCTGCCAGCACTTTTATTATGAAGTGATTGCATTTCCTATGTATTTCCAGATTATTAACTTTAATCTCTCTGTAAAACAAAATTAAGAATTAAATTTAATCTTAATGGTAATCTTAAATTATAAATTTCGTAAAATTTTGAGCATGCTTAGTTAATTTCTGTTTAATTATATAATTAGGCGATGCTGATGAATAATTCATAAAGAATTTGTATAAATTATGCATATTCCAATGTTTAAGACAATAGATATTTCAGAGTCAGAAAGCGAAGAGATTCAAGTCGCTTGCGGTGTGTGAGTAAACAATCTAATAAATTTAAGACAAGTCTGAGCAACTTATCTTATTTTTCAAATGAATTTTCATGCTATATATATATATATAAATCCAATTCAAAAATGTATAAAATTTGTTTTAAAAATTTAATTTTTTAAAACTAAATACTAACCAAAATAAGGCAATTTTCAGATAATAATTATTAAAAAAGTCATAAACTTATTATTAGTATACTAATAGTTTATTTAAATTTATTATGAGTTTTCTCTCGCGTGTTTAGTTAAATTTAATCAGAGTAAGTACAAAATTTGTAAGCGAAATTCCTCTTAATGTATGAAAAATATCAAAAATAATTCGGAAACATAATATTAATATTCATTTATGGCATACACAGGATTATATTCGAAATGCGATATTTCCTTAAAAAATTATTCGATCATGGATTATTTTCTATTAAAAAGAATTTCCCGATATTTTTATTATTTCGTTTATAACTTTATCTCAGTCTGTAAGTAATGAAAAAAAACTCATTTATTTTAATTGGATTCATTACTTTCCAACTCTAGGGGAAAACCAAAATTGAGACTAAAAATTTCCTTTATTAGAAAGAGAAATGAGATTAAGTTATTAATCTCTATTAATGCTTTTTCCTGCTAGTGGTGGATTAAATTTCATGAATTAATTCTATGTTACATAAAACAAGATTACAGTAATGCAATCTTTGATGTAAAATCACGTATTTCCCCTAATGAGGTCTTCGGAAATCTCTTACGTATAATAAATTTCTAGGTCTCTTTAGGATTTTAATAAATTAAATCTTTGTTAAATTCAGCTATGCCCTTTTGTCTTTTTATCCATATACAATTAAAATTAAATCTATTTTAACAGAAAAGGTTTTTATGAATACTAATTTTACAAACGTTTGCGATTTCTCATTCGAAATTCCTATAATTTAAATTGTATTAACAATGTTCAATGAGCCGAGTTATTTTTATCGATCAATATTCTGTAAAATAAGTTTAGTTTAGTAACATTATCTTTCATTTTTTAAGCAAAACTAAGCAATTTCGGGATGGACCTCATTATTTTCAACCATGATCAGATGACGAGAACAACATCTGAAGTAACACAGCCCTCTCCAAAATATGGCATTATGCCAGTGGGAGGGCATTTGCCTCCGCGGATTTAACATGCACCAGATCCCCTTATACGACGATTTTTCTGTGGACTAGGGTATCGAACATAAAACCTTACTGTTTTGAAGCCTTAGAAACGGGCCATCGCATCCCTTCCATAGAATAAATAAGTAGTGAATACAAATTGTAAATAACAGTTTTGTAAGGAAAAGCTCTTAGTTTAAAATCCCTGTAATATTAAGGTATGTATCCTATCAAAGGAAGTGGAGCCATTTATTTTATTTGTTGCAAAGATGTACTTTTCCGAAATGTAAAAAAAAAAAATATTATGGTATTTTTTATCCCCTATGGCTAAGAATATAACTGTTTTTGTATTGGAACCTTGTATAGGAACTTTTTATACTATTTCTAACCTCATATCTGATTGTGATTGCAAATATTTAGTATTCAATGTAAGCAAGTAAATCATACTTCATTTTGGCAGCTGGCCAATGATCAATTGATTCCTAAATGTTTATTATTTAAGTCTTTCTTATTCCTACCTGACAGCGATATTTGGGAAAGGCTCGATAATTACGACTTTTCAAAAGCTCTTTGGTGAGACGTAAAGAGTTCCCGTTTTCAATAATCAATTGATTAAATTACTGTCTACCGTCTCACTACATGTTCCGTTAGTTAACGCTCATTAAGTAATTATGTTATTCAAACTAATTAATTAATTTGTTACAGCATATAGTGAGTGTGAGTATATACAAGGATAAAAAAGAAAAAATATATAAATTGATTTTTATTTCGGTAGATTATTTATAAATGAGTGGAACTACATACATTACAAATCCATTGTGTGGAATCCTATTTTAGTTCTATTTATATTATTGTTTTGTATTGTAATTCATACGGTAATGTTTTCCAATTCAGACTTTAGTAGTGCTTCAATTATATTTATAAAGGCACTGTAACATAAAAAATTGCTCCGTTACCTATGAGTAGAATAAAATTTTGAATTTAAAAACCATTGCTGCAATTTTTTGAAATTCAAATATGGTAAATATTACGCAAATGATGTAAATTCATGTAATTATTTTCAGTAGAAAATTATGTGAATGTTGAAGTAATAATTTAACCTATAAATATAACATCCCCCCCCCTATATATACACACATACCTTTTAAACAACTTCCATAGGCATCCTAAAAATGGATATAAAATATTATGTGTACGAAATAATATTCAATATTTATCGTTTTTATATGTAACGAGCTGTAGCAATTTAGTTTTCTTTATCAAAATTACCATCTAATTCACATTTTAGATAAGTTCATGCGTATTTACCTTTTTGAAAGAATAGTTTTTAAATATAAGTAAATGAATATTGAATAAGCAAAATATTTTTGAGTCGAAGCAACAAGACTAATTCTTATAAACAACTAATGAATAGAAGCAAAAAATAAAGCGAAGAAAATCATTAAGAAAACAAAACTGAATTTTGGATGAGAAGGCAAGAAAATTTAAAGGATCCTTGCTTTTAGCCGAGTATATTAGAATTACAACTCTGATATGTCTGAATTCAGTGAGAGAAAGAGTTAGTTTTTCCTTACAAACTATTTAGTTAGTGGTATCTTAACAATTAATCGGAGTGATTTTTTTTCATTTTTAATATTGCTAACCTACATCTATTCCAAATCGGAATGGGCTACATAAACTTTTGGAATATAAGTTTGATGTTAAGTCAGTCAGCTGAGTATGCAGTATTTTGTCACGGGAAACTAGACAGTGATCCCCAACCTATGTTTCTTTTTGATTTGATTCCTGCCTAATTTTAGTGTTTTTATAGTTTTCTTTTCTGTTTTCGTCGATCATGGGATTCTCGAAAAGAAAAAGTAAGTGAAATGCAATTTGAAGAATAACTTCAAAATGTACTATACCTCTTAGCAATTATGAGTGAATCTCTCACTGATTTCTTATTTTGGAATAATTTATAATATGATAGTAAAGCTAGAAAGGATAATACTGATCTCTGTTTGAAACTAGTTTGGTTAAAAAATTGACTGTTTTAATTTGTCATTCAATCGTTTATTTATAATTCAATATTCATAATTACCTTAGGATAAATGGAACTTTTTGGCTATTGATGTAAAATCCAATGATATTATAGTGTCATTTATAACTTAAATTTTTGGTTTGATAGGCTATCCAAACCTTTGCTGTAGAGAAATTTCTTTTTCCCGTGTCATCATGCAATCAATGAATATAACTGACAAAATCTTTCTACTTTAGCTTTCAATAATGGGACAGAATCACATGATTAATTATTTTATGAAATAATGAAAACTGTTCATTTTTTCCCCATCAAAGAAATGTATTATTGAAAATCACTCGAAAAATTAAAGCAATTAAATAGATGTCATCAAAAAAATTTCAATTTTTAAAAGTTTGGAAAATTAGTTTTCAGAGAATTAATATTTTCGATGTATAATCCTAATTTAATTTCAAATAAACCGCTTCAAGGTGTATACTTTCATCTTATAAAAAACTAGCCGCTTTTGGCGACCAGCTGGTTCGCCAGGAGTAATGTATTCTAATATTAAATACGTATGTGTCTTGCTGTCTTTATAATTTCTCAGCCAAATATATTTAAACTTCGATAGTTACATAACTCATATCATTATAGAAGACTTACGATTATTTGTTCATTACGCTATATCTCTCTCTGCTTCACAATGAGCTGTCGTGGAATACTATGGCACATGATATATTTAATCCAGAACATTTAAAACACGAACTTTTTAAACACGTTCTGAGCATCACTCTATCCTCAGTTTAATTTGCAATAAGAATCAATTTATTTATTCAGTATGAGTTTTCGTCAAAGTGACGGCAATCACTTGTACACTCTTAATGCTTAGGCAGGTTAAATTTTACTTTCATTTTGTGAGAAATTATGATTATAATATAGTTGGAAAATATAATTATAATATTTTTTAAAAAAATTCATCAAAAATAGAAATTGAATTTAGAGGTTAAAACATTGGTATCAATGAAAAAAGTCATTTTTAAGAGGATTTAAAAAATCAGTTTTATGCTGTAATATTTTCTGAAGTTATAGCAGAAAAATTCCGAATGTTAGCGGAATTTTAATTAATTAAAGTTTAAAAAAAATACGTCTAGGTATATATACTTTTTTTCCTTCAAAATAATATGTACATATCAAGCGAGATATCGTTAGATCATATGATCTGGTGTTTAGAACATTAACACACACATTCATTCATATACGCAAACACATATTCATTTGATTATCAGCCTTGGAGTAATTCAGGACATTGATTGGCTTGAAATTGGTATATATTTTTAAGGTGGTGGACGAAAAGATCTAAAAGATTTTTTAAAAAAATAATATAACTTTTTTAATAAATAAATCAGCTTAAATGATCGAGTTAAAAGATTGATAGATGTAACAACTTTTGCTTAAATTACTAGTAAAAGTATTTGTTAATTATGACTCTCAGAGCGAAATATGAAAAGTTACATAAATGTATTTGTTATAACTGTTATTGTAGTTATTTAGAGCAAGTTAACAGTACTAAACAATATGTATGCCTATTACTAATGATTTACAAATTAGCCATTGGGCCTGAATTTGAATGCGTTGCGTATCTTGAATAAATTCAAACATGTTTATCACAAAAAAAGCTGATTTATTTAATTAATGATATAGATATTGCAAACGATCATAAAGACCTTTGCCTTGCATTTGTTTTTTTAGGAAACATAATATTTAATATTTATTTAATTTCATCTAATCACGTGATGAAAGTTATATTTTTTCGATTTAATTTGAGGTTATAATTAATTTATTTTTTAATTTGAACTGCTGTCAATATAATAGCAACAGTTTAATAAAAGCTATCCCCCCCCCTTTTGCTTAAACATTTTTCGTTCCTGGTAAAAATTTATTGTTTTGTCTGAAATATATTGTTGAAAAATGTGGTTAAAATATTTCTTAAAAATTCATTAAAAATATAAACTTAAGCTATATGTTAAAATTCTGTTGCCATTAAAAAGCTAAAATTTTAGTCTTTAGCGAGATGTAATAATCATCTTTGTGCGATAATATTTTCGGAAGTTATAGTGGGAAAACAACGAAATTTCGTTTAATTTTTAATTAACAAAAATTCTAATAAAAGATTCGGAAAAAGGACTCCGAGGTGCACATTCCCGACCTCCAAGGTATAAGTGTACCAAATTTGGTAGCTGTAGGGCAAACGATCTGGCATGTAGAGTGCCAACACACACACACATTGAGATTTATTATAAATGTAGATATCTGCGTCTTCTTTCGAAATTCAAAATCATGAAATTAAAGCAATATTTTATGAAACTGAAAGGAAGTAAATGTAAGTAGAACTTAAATATTTTTACACAAAAAAGGAAGATATAATGCTTATAGAGCGCGAAGACACTGCTACATCTAAAAACCAAGAAACTATCCAAATTATAAATAAACATTAGGCTTAAACTGTGGTAAAAGGTGAATAAAATGGAATAAAAATGAAGGGACAGATAAATTTAGCCTGATGAATTTATCTAGGGTTACCTACAAACATCGAATGAAACTAGGGATTTTTTTTATGAGACTAGTTTCACTTTCGTCCAAGTATTGAATTCTTATGGCCCCGAAAGTCCTGGGAAATTGGGTTCTATTTGAAGACAGAAATTAATAAATACAAATCAATATCTTTAAAATCAAACATTAAGAGCAACAGTATTAATTTACCAAGCAAATTATTTCAAAATTCAAATCTAAGCAAAGCTTCAGCAAGTTATTATAAAACAATTTAACAAAACATAATCATCGACCTACAAAATTAATAAGCATCAATAAGATTAAAATCTAATATAAAAACAATTCAAAACATATCAGTAGAATGCAAATACTTTCCAATCAGATTTGCATGAAATTATATTGTTATTGTATTATATAAACTTTGTCTTTAAAAAATGTCAATTTTTGGGGGCATTTGGCTCACAAAGGTCAATACTTGGAAAAAATTCAGACCACATTAGAGAAAAAATATTCGCGGTTTGAATCCCTGCTTGAAGGTGGTGATTATTGACTTAATCTTCATATCAGATTCATCTTTTTCTTCATTTTTATACCATTCTATTCTTTTTTTTTGTAATTTTTACAATAATTTTTAATTTGGTTGTATCTTCGTACGTAATTCTAGGTCTGATGATCTATCTTGTAGAATGTCCATATATACACAAAAACTTCCTTTTACAAATACAGACAACTTTTATTGTTTATCCAAACTACAATTGTTTCTACAGGTTTTAGAAATAACATACTTAATTAATGCATTGGTACTTCAAATTCATTCTCTTATATTTTATTTCATATAAAATATTAGAACAAAATAACATGAAACATGAACTACAATGTACAATAAAATAACTACAGAATTAATATAATTTAAGATTCATCAAGTTCATTTTCAAAAAGTATCGTCGAAGCATACAAAAAGAGCTAAAATTCAGTAAATCAATCATTCGATTATTCAAATGTTATAAGTTATTGAAAGTTAATTCATAAATTAAACTTGACGTCTATTTTCTATTTTTTTGATGGATGGCTTTTCAAAAATACACCCAAACACAGAAAAAATGGAAATAAAATATCTCTTAGTATTTTTTAAACGAATAACCGAAACCATATAAATAAATTTTTACCATTGCATAAGTAACAAAACCCCCATAATTTTCACTTTTATACTTTGGTTAGAATAAAAATCCTGTATTGAACTGTAAATGAAGTATTTTGCATGGGATTTGCTTGAAAAACAAAGAAATCCTAACAATGTACTTTAATTTTTCGTGTAGGAAGCAAACACATATAAAGAAAGAAAAATCATCGTTATCTTCAAAAAAAAAAAAAAAAAAATCGAAATCAAGGTTTTGATTAATTTTTGCTTTTCATAACTGCCTTAAACATTTATACTCGGCTGTAAAGTCTAATATCTCAAAAACTGCTTTGGTACAGATGAATGAAATATGGTATGTGGACACCAAAACATCAGATTTTTATTAGCTTTTGAATAAAATGCATTCATTGAGAGTCAACCTATCCTACTACTAAAGATGAACAAGATAAGTACCAAATAATAAAAATACTAGATAGATAAAATGTGATATACAGACTTAGTATATAAAATTCAGATACGTATCAAATTCGTAACCATATCCTTTAGAGGTTTAACATATACTGGTCATTGATTTATTATGCCTACAAATGCAGTAATACAAAAACTCACTGATTTAAATAAAGGGAATTTTGTCCACGACTTTGTAACTTCATTGTAGTTGTTTGATGAAATTTGGTTTTCGTCATTTGTAACAAGAAAGTCCAGCCGACGTCCTAGCATAAGAGTAGCGTGTCCTCCACGCGATCTGGGCATCCTTAGTTCGTGTTCTGATTCGGACATGATTGTTCTTCCTCTGTTCTATCTATGAGATGTGTGCAGGTTCCCTCCTGTAAAAAGGAGTTGTATAAACGAATGAGTGATGCGTGAATGGCAAAGTCGTACTCTTGACCTTAGTTGGCGGTGCTAAAACAGGAGACTCACCCTTTCGGTTTAAATCATTGTATTCGTAAAAGCGGGCTTGTCCAATGCAAGTGCCCTAAGAAACAACAAGAATGTCCAAAGATGTCCAATATTTGATTTCCTAGTATCAGCAATTAATCGCACAAATAAATAAATAAAAATTGTCAAACATTACACACCAATTCAGTAAAAATGATAAATGTACACTAGCGATACTATTTCATTAGTGTTGTTCGGAAATGTATAATAAATGCGCAAGTGCTAGTTATCTTTCTATACTACGAAACACACAATTGTTATACGTGTGGCAGTAAAAATAAGAATCTGAGTACTCATGTCGTTAACGGCTTAGTACAAGTTTTACAATTTATATTATAAAAGTGGGTGACGGGGAGAAAGTTATCTCTAGATAGTATGAGAGGATGTTTTTTCGGAAACTCCTCCTACTGATTGAAATTTTGATTATTTTTAATTAGCTAAAATTTTACATTACTTCAAAGTACGTAGCCTGACAATTAAAAATTTTCTTCATGATAATTCATTTATTTTTCAAATAAATAATTAATTATTACTCCGTAATTAATTTTAAAATATTGCTGCTTAAATATAATTAGTAAATTTTCTTTGAGTTTCCTAAGTAAGAACCATCAAAATAAGTACTTATAGTCTTTCATGAACTTACTTTGATCTAAATTTTTCATTCAGTTGCTAGAATATATAGATTTAATTTATTGAAACTGAATCAAACGAATAGTTAATCTTTCTACTGGCGATAAAAATATTTCTAGAAAGATGGAAACATTAAAGATTTAATTAAATGTAATTAATCGGTAATGATTAAGAACTTTTACTATTTCTTTATTTTTTAATTATTATCTTTTTTTATTGAAAGACTTTTTTTCAAAATTCATCAATAATTCAATTATTTGTGAAATTAATTGTTATATACTGCAAGATACGGTTGTTACAAGGGTATTTCAAATGAAAAGGTATGAAACGATAATGTAGATATAAATGAAGTCTATTAAATGTATATACCATCCACATGATCACAACTATCCCTTTAATTAACAAGCTGAAGGATTCCCAGAATTCTTATATCGGTAACGAGATCCATTCCTTCATAGAGTCGAGTTCACCGTCCAAGGGCAGCTATTTGTTGAATTCCACAAGCACAGAAGAACCATTAACTCTGATATGTAGTGTGAGGCACTCATAAGGTTATGCAGGCCATCAAGATCAAAAGACAGGGGCTACTCACGTAAAGTGCGGCTCTGCTCCATGATTCCACATGTCTCCAATTTCATACATACAGAACTGGCCAAGTTCAAGGGGGAGCAGCGAGACCATTTGACTTACAATCCAGACTTGTCACCCTGCGATTTTCATGTGTTTGGTCCTTTCAAAAAACATCTGAAGGGGAAGAGCCTCAACTTGGACGGCTAACTCAAGGATGGAGGGAAGGAAGAACTGCGTCTGGTCACGTTTTCATGAGTTCTGGGAACAAGGAATCCTTCGGCTCAATGGGATGATTGTACTCAGGCCTATGTCATATACTTTAAATAAAGTCTTCATTTATACCCACAGTTCATTTAGTATTTTTTCATTTCAACAACTTTTGTATTCATCCTAATTAGAGTTATATCAGTTTAAAAGTTAATTGTATATAAAAACGATTATGTAAAAGAGAATGTTTATGAAATAAGACTCAAATCTCAAAGAATATCATTCTTTTTTACATTTTCTTATACAAAAAGAGAGCATTACAATTGTCACAAAACAAAATTTTCATGTATCTTCATCATTTGAACCTACTCTAAATGTGAAAAACCTATTTTTGGCATACATATGAATGTAGTTTTATCTGTCTGTATGCAATCAATGTTCCAAACATAGATATGTAGATTCAAATATCAGATCTCTAGCTTAATATGGTAATTCAAAAATGGATTTAATTAGAGCAATGAAAAGTTTCACTTTGTCCTTCCATCGAATTTTTAAATTTCTATTAAATTTTGGTTGAAATCCAGGAGCGAGAATTTTGTCTCTCTATCTGTCCTTCATATCATGATAAAATAAATATGTAAAAACATAACAAGGGGACATTTGGCACATTGTTATTCATCATTAAATAACAGTTTTATTTTTTGAACGTTTATCTGCTATTGTTATGTTAATCTGCTTGTTTATTTGTATGTATACAAATGCAGTTACTCCGAAATGCATTGACCTTAGTGAACGAACTTTTGTTTTACAACCAAGATTACAAATCTTATTCACTCAAATTACTCCCTTATTTCCTTATTTTCTCTTTGAAATATAGTTTTTTTTTTATATTTCAGAACACAAAACATCATATCGTGAGCAAGGGTAGCAAGATATCTCTCTCTTGTGGGGTTTCTGTAAATTTTGAAGGTTTACTGCTTTTCTTTCCACACCTTAAAGAACGCAAACGCTTTGAAGGAGAGCAGAAATGCAGAAATATACGAAGAAATTCAGAGATAATACATTCTTTTAAATTTACTTAATGAGTTAACAGATATTTCAGAAAGAAGTTTTGATAAAGTTAAATTCTAATTTTGATGTCAGATGGAATACGAAAGATTCAATCCTTGTAATGTATCTGAATGTACAAAAATTCCGTGATGATTCTTCTTGTTACGAAAGCCCTTCAAGCTTTGTAAAATTTATATATGTTATGAATGTACATAGTATATTGCTGAAATGTGTAGTAGGTTTAATTTCTTATTTAAGCTGTATCAAAATTTTGAATTAGCAGAATCAATCGTTTGTTTGGTCTTATCAAGTTTCAATTATAAAAAATGTTTATTATTTATCAATTATTTTGAATATTTTATTTATACTGATGTAAACTATATAGTTTAGGAAAAACAGTTTTTGCTAGATGAATTTTCTGCTTTATCGAATGCATAGAGAAAATAAAGTAATAGTTCAAAGACTTGAGATTTTAGCGAATTCCCACTTTTTAGCCCTTCTTGAATCCTTTAATACACACTTAAAGCATTTTATTTTTCTGTCTGTGAACAAAAACCGTTTTGAGCTATATTAATGAAATTAGATATATAGTATATTCTTCAAATTGCTAGGTTTTAGTAAAATTTATAACAAATTTTGTCAGAGAGTTACAATCAAAAGTCAATAAATACTCTTTTGAACTACACACTACTTCGTTGAATTATCCTTAGATAATAAGATATAAAGCAACCGAAATGAGCATTAATCTCAAAAAGCTTCAAATTCAAACAATTCATTTTAATGTTCATAGTTCATAGTTAAGTTCATAGTTGTTGCAACTGCATTGAATTGAACGTGGCTATACTATGGAATCGGGTATATGGCAGTGAATGGTACAGACGCCATGGTGTAACATTTTTAAAACGATAAGTCGACAATCATTGTAATTTAACTTTTTTAAAATTATATTAGTCAGTTAGGTGGTTTTTGATAGATTTCATTAGAATTGTTTCCTCATTGGTGAATATTTGTACTCGATTTTCCCGTTTTAACCCAAAAATGTCATTTCAACCAGAAAAAAGAAAACATAATTGAATTTAAAAAGTCAAACTCAAAAGCAGGCTGAACTGCGGTCAAATGGATAACGGTTATGACTTGACAATGGAAATTATCTTAAAAAATAGTCATTATATTATCTAATGGAGTTATCTTTGTATTTATATGAAATAATATCCACACAACTTCACTCTTAATTTCAATAACCGGTAACAATGTTTTGAAATATTATGGTAGAATTTATCGTCATCAAGTCAAACATTTAATCGTGTATTTTAAAATCAGAAGTACGATTTTTTCTATCGTTTTTATTCTATAATATACTACTCGCCAAAAGTATTGCAAGTCTGAGAAATTTCACGTTTTTTCAAGAATAAGTCCCACAAAAGTATTTTTTTTCTTTTAAAGTGATATTTTCTAGCATAAGTGTGGTGAAGAAGTTTCAAGCCATTGCGTAATCCATTGTAATCTTCTGCAGCAATTATGTAATTCCGGTAGTTTCGCTCTGACTGCGAAGATACGCTGGTCTTCTGAAGGATCAATTGCTTCATACTGCACATAAAATGTTCCCAAGTCAGAAATAAATATTTCAGCATGTTCAGCAGTACTAATGTTCTCGCATAGCCTGAAAGTTCACCAGATTTAAACTCCATTGAAAATTTATGGATTATAATGGGAAAGAAAACGGCTGAGAATAACCTCAGAATAAAAAAAGAACTTCGGGACATCATTAAAGTTTGGCACAATGAAAAACTGAAAGAAGTGTTGCAAAAACTTTTGGATTCCATGCCTAAAAAAGTGGTTGCTGTGATTGTAGTTAGAGGCGGTCTAACAAAATATGAAATGCTTTTCAGTTAATTTGATCTCGATTATTATCTTTTCTGATCAAAGCAACTTGCATTTTTTTCTTCATTTCCTTTTATTCCAGAAAACAATATACATCCCAATACTGATAATCTGTGCATTGTTTTTTTCTATTTTATTCTTTTTGAAATAAAATAACTTTTTTGTTCATCAAATTAATTACATGTTGCCTTTAGACTAATTAAACAGATTGACATAAAAACATATATACTTTAAATGAAAAAAAATTACATTTTTTGGGAACTTTTTCTTGATAAAACCCTCAGACATGCTATACTTTTGACCAATAATGTATATACATTTTTTATTCACTTGAATTTATATTTTTCCGTTGAAATCAAATAACAGGGCGAATTTGTTTTTTAAAGACTTTTCGTTTCAAGAAGTCAGCAGTCTAAAAAATCAATCTGGGCAAAAATGCAGGTTATCAAAAGCGGCAAACATGCGATAATCGTTCATTTTTTATTTAAAATATTAAATATATTAACTCATAAAAACTTTGAAAATGCTTACATTTCCAATACCTGTAAATACTTCTGTACCTACAGACATTCAGAATCTTATATACTAAAAAAATGGAATAATAAAAAATTTTTGCTGAGAAAAATTTAAAGCCGAGAGGATGGCTAAAGAAAATTTTTATTTTTGTTTTCTTGTAAAAAGACAATTCAAAAATACTTTTTTCTTTATTTTGCCAAAGAGAAATTGTTGCATTACATTGTGGTTCACTACACATTTAAAGAGCCTTTATTAACCAGTGACGCAGAAGACTGTTGAATTTCTGGTAGCCAGTGAACCAATAGAAAAAAGAAACGCCAACAAATACAATGTACAGATAAAGTTAGCTGGGTAAGATCGATAGTGCTTACCAATAGCAATGTTTAGATTGTAAAGAAAGTTTTTTCTCTTCTTTTATTAGAAAGTTTTCTTTGTTTCTTAACTCATTTTGTTGAAAAACAAAAAGATTGAAATGTTTAATTTTTTCTGAGAAATTGCAAAAAATATGCCATGATTAAAGTCATGTTTTGCCTTTATTTATAACTTAAAATTTCTTTGTTTTCGTGACAAATTAAAGAAAGTTCTAAAAAACATTTAAATGAAGAGATAATCTTATTTTAAATATATGCTTTCTTCAAAGTTATTTGGTTGATTCAAATTATCATAAATAATTTTTAGTCTGATTGATTACTACTATGAAAGGTTTACAACTTCTCTCTATATCTTTGCAGAAACCGAATTGAAACTTGATTAGGTTATGGAAATAAATTTCAGAATATTTAAAATTATCTTTTCATTCATACGTAGTGACAAATTTCAGCATTTTGTGACTCTAGAAAATATACAACATGAGACATCACATGTCAATTAATGCAAGATTATTAAGAGAAATGTAAAACTAAATAAAAAGTAATTCAGATTTACATTTCAAAAGATTTTGAATTCAGTGTCTTGCTGGTGGTTTTGATTTGATATTTTTTTTGGTCAAAAACTTAGGGAAAATGAATATGTTTTATTTAATTATAATTAATACTCGGTATCTATATGTGTTATTATTATAGGAAACTGATTAAATTAAATCAAATATGCAATAAGGAAATGAAAATAACATTTTTTTGTACATTGACATGCACATTAGGGGGAAACTTTATTAGGAGCCCCTGTGGTTAATATAAACGACATACATGACTGAGAAAAAATAAAAGACTAGGTGGAATCCCAAAAAGCCTCTGTGCCTTATAGGATTAAATGAAAATCAGTAATAATATAAATAAAACCTTCGATATAATCAAAAATATGATTTGTGAAAACAGATTTTATCACACACATAATAAAAAAAAACTTAAGAAATGTGTGAAGGAATTTTTAAGAAAAAAAAGCAAAACTGCAAGAATTAATCCGTATTTTTCAAATGAAATCATTAGACGAAGGAGTAAAGAGTTTTGAGAACTAACCAAATAACAGTTTGTTGTTTTTAGTTTATTATTTATTTATTTATTATTTTATGACTTATTTATCTATTTTAATATTTATTTATCTTGTTTATGACTAAAAAAATTGGCAAGGGTAACCTGGTTGATAGGACGTTGGATTCGCATATCTTGGCTTGCAAGTTCAAATCTCACCGGTTGAAGACCTTCGTGCGTGGACATGGCTGGCGCACTTATAAATGTGGCACGGTCACAAAGTCCTCCATGTCAAGAATAATACCACTGCGGATACTGGTTCAGAGGTGATTGTTCTCTGATCCAGGTCTGAATTACGATCTGTGGACGAGTGAATGTAATGTATGATTTATGAAATGTGAGTAGCTAACTCGTAGTCTTGACACTAGTGGCACTACTGAAAAAACAACAGTTGCAAAAAATTCGGATTAAATCGCAATGACTATTTTGTTAGCTGGACTGTCACCGATGATTGCCATTAGAAACAACAACATTGTTGAGGAAAATCTGTAAAAGATTAGAGTCAATGAGGATAAATAAATATTCTTATCAAATTATTTTAATTACCGGAGAATAATAATTTTATAAATGTAAATTAAAATGGTAAAATTGTTAAGCTTTTTAAACCTTTTATCCCAGATGTTGTTGCCTTTACAGGAGTTTCAAACTCACATTGTTTATTGATTCAGATATGATAAAAATACATTCATCAAATAAATTTCATTATATTTTCAGTTAATACTATAGAAAATTTAAGAAGCATGCGAACTATAGATAAAGAAAGATAAGTGTAGAAATATACTGAATATACTATAAAAGAAATAAGAAATTAAACTGATGATACACTTATACTATAAATTTTTAAACTCTTTTTGTTATACGAGAATATTTTTAATAATTTTATGAAAACTTTTAATCAGATAATTCTTATAAATTGACATAGTGAATCAATTTTATTTTATTCTCAAACATTATATATATTTTTAAAAACTGTGTTTTATTGATCATGTTTTCAATATAGAACGATGACTTGGGGCACTTAAATAGCATGTTTCAACGACTAAATTTATTGAAATGTTGAATAAGTTCTCACTTTTATCCAACAAATGGCGTTACCGGAACTAATTGTTTTAGTTCATGATAGTGACATATCTATTTACAAGTACTATAAGCAAAGTTGAAATTAAGTACATGTTATTTCACCGAAGTGAAAACAACTTATTTTTCATTGCGATAAATATGACAAATTTCGTGCCAAAATAGAGTATAGGCTGATAGTTTTCTGCACTATTTTATTTTTAAAAAATCTGCAATGAAATGTCACAAAATTCTTGTTGAGACATACGGCGATCTTGCTATGCTGAAACAACTTATAGAGATTGGTTTAGATGCTTTAAAAATAATGATTTTGATTTTAAAGATAAAGGATGCACGTATATAATTGGAAGTATTAATTCATGAAGATTCATGTTAAACGCTAACTGATCTTACAGAACCATTTGAAGTTGATCTCACAACAGTTTCAAAACGGTTGAAAACATTAGGAATGATTCAAAAGCAAGGACATTGGTTGCCATGCGAGTTGAAGCAAAGAGACGTCCAACGGCACCTTTTCAAAATGGGAACAACTGCTTCAACGAAAGAAAATGAAAGGATTTCTGCATTGTATAATAAACGGATATAAAAAATCGTGGGATAAACTAGGCCATGCCTCAACATTTTCAACAAAGCAAATACTCATGGTTCCAAGCTTCTGCTCTGCATTCGGAGGGATCAGGTGGGTATAGTTTATTATGAGCTGCTCAAAACAAATAATACCATCATGGAAGGTCGTTACAAACTATAATTGGAGCAATTAACACTAGCATTGAAGGAAAAACAGCTGCTATACAAGAAGAGAGGCTATAAGGTATATCTTGCAGCATGACAATGCTTGGTCACATTTGCAAAGTCGTAAAAAATCTGCTTTGAAACGTTCAAGTGGATGTTCTGGTCCGCCCGCGTATTAACCGGACATAGCCCCTTCTGACTACAATTTGTTGCGGTAGATAACACATGACTTGTTACGAGGTTCGTCCCAAAGTAAGCCTAGTGTTGCTTCAAAACCTGACATTGATATAACTAAACTAAATTTCTTATGAAGATGCCAAAAATATTTTCGACTCTTGGATAGCTTCAAAAGGTGAGTCAATTTTCCGACCTGGAATTCAAATGTTGTCAGAAAGATGGGGAAATTAGTAGCTAGTGATGGACAATACTTTCAGTAACATGGTTTTTCAAGGATTTTTGAAAATGAAACAATAATTTTCACACACAAAAAAAAAAGACAAGTGAGAACTTATTTAGCATCCCTATTTTGTACCAAAAGGATTAATTTACTTCATTTTCTTAGCATTTGTTCTTTCAATTCATTTTAGAACAGAAAGGAGAAAGTAATTAGTGCAAGGTTTGCAAATATGAAATCGATCGTCCTACATTGAAAATGAGAAATGAGGCTCTAAACTTTTCGAAAGTATTAAATAAAATCTCTTTTTCCCACATTCTGTCAAGTCACTCTAAATCGAGTTAATATTGTTGTGGATGAAATGCGTAAACCAAAACGGAGAGTATGATACAACCATCTTATATCACTTATCAACCAACCTTCAATCACACATTCTTTTCTAAATGCTAAGGTTAAGACCGAACGACACGGGCGACAGTGAAAATAAATAGTTCTAAAGATTGGTGTAGTAACGTCGTGACATCAGGGCTGGATAATTCGCTTAAGTGGCCCTAAGTGGCAGATACTGAAGGATGGCTTGAAGGTCACAGGAGATAAAGAATTTTTGGCCAACAATAGGAATAAAAAGAGCTGTGATGGTATTTTTCTATTGCAATATATTTATATTATGGGTGAGGATTTAAATTGGTGCGAAATATGACAAAATGAAATGCAAGGATATATTTAATGCCAAAAAGGATATACGTGTCAAAAAGTGATGTAAATAGAAAATTTTATCCTTGAAAAGTCTCATGGGAGGATGTAAGGGAAATAACCAAAGAATTTCCACAAATATTGATTTTTATTCAGATATATAAGCTTTTCAATTTCAATATATTAATACATATTCAATATTTCAGAGCAAACATTCGTATTGAACAAATACTTGTTTTGTCAGAATAAACAATAATATTTTGGAAAGTATTTTCAATATACTTTATAAAACTTATGTGTCCTTTATACATATTTTCAAAAACATTAATGCATTTTTTATTGAAAAGACTTTAAAATAAACTTGAATGAAGATGAGGCGTTATTTTGTATAAATTGGAAATGATGTGAAAAGTAAATAAAGACTTTTATAAAACAGTAATCTTTTTAATAAACTAAGAATAATTGATTGCTATAAACAAATCAATTTCATCTTTTTTAAAAAGTTTTTTCTCATCATTTCTGAGTTTTTCAAAGTTTTTTCTTATCATTCATTTTCTCTCATTTTCTGATTTTAAATACTAGTAGGGTACCTGCCCCCAAGGTGACCATGCAATTCGTTTCTTCATAGTTACTTCGTAAATTATGCATAAATATATAACTCCAACTAATGAAAGGATTCAAATGAAATTTTTAAAAAATGCATCTTACATAAGTTGAGTTAATGAATGTAATAGTAAAAAAATTACGAAATATATTTTTTAATAATCTGAGGGCGTTATTAGTTTTACTTTTTAAAAAATTCTTTGTTCAGTTTATGATTAAAAAAATACATTTACACTTTTTATCTTCCCAATATTACGTGTTTATTTTTCTATTTTTAACATACAAACTTAATTCCAGCCTACTCAAAGGAAGAGAAAAAAAAATACAGTGACATTTTAATTTCGTCCAAATATTTTTCAAAAGTTGATCGTTACCTCCTAAAATCCATCTTTGTATACCCTTCATTTATTTTAATGATAATGATGTAATGTCCACGTTATCACTAAGAGTGATGCGATGGCTTCTGAGCGCCCGAGGGCATATGTCGGACATTCACACATTCACATTCGCTCACACAATCGCTTGCCCAATCCCTTAACTCGAAGGGAAAGAGAATATTCACATATTTTACAAATAGAACACAGACCATGCCCAAAAAGGATTCGAGCCAGTGATGCGCAGAACACGGGGAAGACGCTCTGCCCTTGTACCATGACGCCAGCTTTTATTGTTTTGAAATCTTTATTCGATAAGTTCCAATCTCAGCGCTTTATTACTCAAGCTAAAATACCAAATATCATTGCTAAGAATGGGGACTACAGAATAATTTAGATCTTGTGTTACATCTTATGGCATTTGCCATTGCGCAAGTTCGCTGTTACGCAGGCAGCGATTTAAGCCGATAGCGAGGGTGCGTCTCTTGTTTTAGTAGCGCCAACTAGGACCTAGAGTACGACTTCGTCTTTCAATCGTCTCACATTCGCTTGCACAACCCCCTTCTACAGGGCGGTGCATTCGCAGATCTCAAAGATAGCACAGAGGAAGAACAACCATGCCCTAACCAGGATTCGAATCCAGGGCACCCAGATCACGGGCAAGACGTGCTACTCTTATTCCAGGACGCCGGAATTGAATTTTGTAATTTTCATGACATTATATTGATTAACATGATTAGGAATATAAATCTGTATTCTACTTAAAGCATTTTCCATTTGGAAGCACATATCGATCTCTAACGGTTCAGGAATTACCTAATGGACCACGATTAGAGAACATAACCTCCGTATTTGGTTTTATGTCTAGACATTTTTCATCCAAACTCAGTTCATTTTGTTAAATCACAGACGAAAATTCATTTTATATTTTTTATTGGGATTTTTGGTACGGTATGTGCCATCTCATTCATTCATTTTTCCCCTCATTCTTCTTGGCGAGTGTCCAAAAAGTGAAAATAATATATAAATAAGATCATCTCCAGGTTTCAGGCCCATTTTATGGTCTTTAAAAGTTTATGGGTGAAGATATATTTGAAATATACTTTTTAACTATTTAACTTTTTAAAATTACATACTTCAAATCATAAATTAAGAGAATTGAAAACCTTTTTTTTTCATTTAGGTATGAAGTACAGTGAAAAATTATGTACCTTTTTCTTTGATTTTTAACAATATATTTGCCAATATTTCACGTAAATCATTGTTTAAATAATTAACGAACATTACCCGTTCAAAGGTTATAATAATTGTATTTAAATAATGCGGAATTCGATAATTTGACTTTGAGGCAATGAAAATGCATAAAAAATTATTCTTCGTTACTACGCTTGATTGTACAAAGAATTTTTATAATCAAATTTTAAAAGTATATGTCAAATATACATAAATTAGTTATTTTAAAAACAACGTATAGACTTGAAAATTGAAAAAACGACTGCAAAAAAGGATTATTTGCTAAAGAATAAAATATAAAAAAGCCTTTTGGAACCGTACTTTCTTTGATAATAGATTTTTTTTTTCATTTAAGGGTTTGCTATCTGAATTGTTCGAAAAAAGAAACATCCATGTATGCATTACTCATTCTTGATAGTAACTTTAAAAATGAAATGTTGACCCTTTTATCCATACTGCCAGAATCTATCGTTAGTAACTAACCTTAATAATTGTGGAAACATTTTATATTTGTTTTTATTTATGATAAATAGTAAAACAAAAATTTATTTGGACAATAATTATATTTAGGATTTTAAGACTGTGTTTTTTGCAACATTTGGCTGAAATAGTATTGACTCTCTGAAACCTTTAAGATTATAGATTCTGTACTTTCAAGCAAAAAACAATGATTCTATTTAAATTCTCCCAATTTTTATCTAATATATAAAAAATACAAAGTCATAAACAATGAGAATTATGCACTTATACGATTTTATTCACTGCAATAATTATGTTATAACTTGCTTGAATGAATTAGGAAAACTTTAAAGTTTTTAGGTTCATGATATAGATATTTCTTTACTTAATTAATTCCCTTACAGCAATTTTGGTAGACTTTTTAAAACTCATGTTTAAGGAAACTTAAACTCACGTATAAAGAAAATTTTACCTCTAAAAGAATATTATTTGAAAAATTCCCATCAAATTATGAAGGAAAAAAAAACATTAAAATGTAGTTTTCTCCAGAATAAATGTAAGAAATTAATTTTAAAAGTGCTTATAAGTTTTAATTTATGAGACGTTTTGAATTTTTTGATTTGACTGGTATTAATTATCTATATTTTTTAGTTGTTTTAAGTCTGTAATTCGTACTGATTGTTCTTATGTAAATTATAAATAATCTCTATTTTGGTTAATTTAATAAACATTAACCGTTTTGCCTTAATGTAAAATATCAATCTGAAAGATCTTTTCTTTTAATCTTACCCCAAAACAAAATGGATACATTTTTAATTAAAGATACTTTACATATTAAAAATTTGCAAGTCATACATAAATAAATATTCTGGCATTTAACACCAAATATAAGTAATTAGGTTAGTAATGGGCCGTCTTTGGTAAATACATAAAAAATGACAGTAAGAATGTCTGCATGAATAGGAAATTAAATATTTATACTATTCATATTTTGAATATGCGCATGTGAAATGAGATTCAGGAGTTAGAATTTAAATAAAGGTATCATTTCATGTAAATTTTGAATTTCAGGTTAGTTTTTTGAACACACGGAACTAATTGCACTGCTTTGTTCATTACTGGATGAGTTTTTATGATTATCCAGCCTATTGGATGAATTTGATATATTTAGTTTCGTAAAAAGAATCTTTTTTTAAAAAGCTTTAAAAATGATTATTAATTATTTCTGGAATAAATTATTTATTAAAAATAAGATGCTTTGTTGATTCCTGTAGTAATAATTATACTCATAAGTATAAAAATAAAAGTTGTTAACTTATAAGAATCTAAATTTTATAATCAAAACTATTGATAAAATTCAATAGAAGTTCTTTCAAAAAAGAACACTTGTGCACTTTTTTTCTAAAATTAAATATGAAATTTTTATTTTCCAAACCACGAGCCTGAAAAAAAAGTAGTTCGAAATTAAATTTATGACTTTAAAAACATTTCGCATGTGAAAAAAGTGTAATGTAAGGAAATATAAAGAAAGCATAAATAATAAGTTACTACCTTAGATGTATTTATTAATTGTGCGTAATAGTGTTATTCTTAAATTGTAGTCATCAATGAAAAACATCTACATGCCCAGTAGGTTATATTTAATTTTATCTAAATTAGTAGGCATGACTTGATGTTCATTATTTCCTCACCAAAAATATTTTTAAGCTTCCAATCGGGACAGATCTTAATGAAATGTAATTTAAGTAGCCTTACACTTATTATATTTTATGTTAATATGAATATTAATGAGCTCTAGTATAGTAACAACATAATTCCATGAAAATCATTATTCTCAATTTTAGAGGCTTTCTTACAATGCATACTAGTTTCTAGAGGTTTTGAGACTCCATCGTCTTGTACGCACATATTATAGTAATAAAAATGTGATTAAATATTTGATAAAAATAGCCATATTCCATAAAAATAGTTGGAATTCCTTAGGAAGTGGCAAGTTATCTTGAAATTATGCTGCCATTATTTAAGAAAAAATTATTCGTGAAATCCTTTGAGCCATCAAAAATAATATCTTTAAGAAAAAAAAGTGTAGAGATTTCGTTTCTACAATAATATTTTCAAAAATATTAAAATACTTACTTTCTAAGAATTTTTTAAAATTTTTAATTAATTAAAATAAACAAAATCCTTTCAAAAAACACATTTCCATTTCCCAACGAATAGTTCAGTGAAATGTGATAGCTCTATGAAACAAGTAACGATCCGTAAAGTACCCACACATACACAAGCGCACACAGATTCTTTTATTACAAATATTTATATTGGTAATGTTAATTAGAATCAAATATTTAATTAGAATTGTTCAGGATAATAGATTTAAATTTGTTTTTATTTATTTTCTGATATATTATTTGAAGCAGTGGAAATTAAAAATTGAAACTATATAATTGCATTAGAAGATTGCAAAAATACATTCATATTATATAAAATTATATTAATATTAATTAATCACTTTTATTTCTGTATATAAATAAAATAGCACATCTAATTTGATATTTTAAACACAAATGGGGCAATAACTGCAAAAATAAAATATAGTTAAAAATTATCGCACATTACCAATCAATATTAGGCCATGCAATGTTAAGAGCTAGCTGCTATGCTTGAGATATTTGGATAGGATAGCCAATAGGATTGATAAACGGCTATTGATACTTCTTGATTGCTTATATTTTCACTTGTAGAGGAAGGATTAAACTGTCGTACCTCATACCATCTGCCTTACTCAGTTAACAGGATATGCCTGTAACAAAGTGTTCAAACTCTAGGAAAGTATGGCTGCTCGAATTTTATTATTAGTTGTGTTAAGTGTTTTATCAGCAAGCCATGAGAAAGCTCAGTTTTCAATCAATTTTCTAAAGTTGGTCAAAATGTTTAGATTAAGAAGCATAGTTATGATTATACTGGAAGTGCCGCATGGAGTTGGTAAGACTGAGCCATGTTTTATTTGATAATTAAGGAAATCACCGACATTCCCCATAGGCATACTAATTCTCAATACTCGAAAAAACACCGTAGCAATTATTTTCTAAGAAAATAATTTCTGGTATATAAAGAAGAAAAAATTGAGTAAATCAGTCATTGATTGCGATATTTAAATTTATTTCATAGTATGTTAAGAGACTAGATTTTAATAGTTAGTATGTTTCAAAAATAATTCAAAAATTTGTTATTTGTTCAATAAATCTATTTATGTAACTGAGATTACTTTCTATTCACGTCAATTTGGTAATTTTTTTCCTCCAGAGATAAATTTCTTGTCATATTTTGAAGCAGAAACTCTTTTGAGAACTGAAATTCTTATATTTTAGAATTCTAGTGTAATGAAATACTTAATGAAACATTTCTTAAATCTTATTGAAAATTTTCATTTCTGATTAAAATAAAAAATGACTATATTTTGATTTTATTAGAGTAATTAATTACATGGAATCAAACACGGAAGTATTTGCATAATAAACAGTACTTTTAAAGAATATATATATATATTTAAAAATAGATAACCAATTGTCTTCTGTAGCATTTTCCATTTAATTTTGTGGGGGAAAATTTGAAAATTCATCAAATAAAATAATGGGTAACTATGAAAAACGAAATAGTAATAGAAAAATTAACTTTTACACAGATGATGTTTCGGTTCAAGGAAATTAAAAATTGTTCAAATTATAATTTATTAAAGCATTTCCAATTTCTATAGAATGGACAAACGAGATCTTTTTCCTTAAAAAGTAAAATAATGCAACCTTCTTGAAGATGATAGTTCATTACTGCATTCACTTTACTTTACTGCATTTACTTTACTTGAAAGTTTATTAGTAATCAGTGGTTAATGCGTTTTGATAAATTCTGCAATGCTCTCTTTTTGACATCCTTATTTATTAAAAAGGTCCAGTAACTGAATTGCTAATAAGCTCCAAAGATCTTTAAGATAAATGAATTTAATCGAAACTGACAGGGAATTTCCAAGTTGGAGAATCGCATACACGATTTTCTCTTTCATTGAAATGTATGATTATTCAAATTTATTTGTTGATAAGGATTAATTAATAGAAATAAAGAAATTTCTCCATGATGAATATTTGTTTGCTTGGAATTAAAAGGCTTATTTCAAAAGATAATTGAATGTTAATTAATGTTCCTAACATAATGAAGATGTGGATTCATTTATATCAATTGCGAATAAAACTCTTTTATTTCAGATTCATTATATGCATATGCTATTGTCTTACGGATATATTAAAATATGATCAAAGAAATAGTTTATTGAGTGCTTTCTTTTCTTTATTTAAGAATTTAATGCAAGCAAATAAACAAACAACTAATATATTAGAAAGCAAACGCTTTAATAATACATGTTATTCTTATAGACGAGATCGCATATTTTAATTGAATACTTTTATCATTTATTTACAAAAGGAACATCTGTGTAATTTCAACTAAACTAAGTAATTAGAGCTAAAATTTTAAAACTCTATAAATCAGTTAAATTTTATGAAATACATATATGCCGTACAATTCAAGGATCTATTTTTTGCTCTGTTTCAGATAATATTTCATTAATATTACATCGTTAACTTTATTTGATTTATCCTTTTTTTTACTTGATTTATGAACAAAGATTCCCTTCCACGAGTCGGAGGTGTGTACAATAATACTAAATTGATTATTCGAGGTAATTTTGTAAAAATGGTTTTCTTCTGTATATCTGATCTATTCTTAAAATTTGCTTCATCAATTTAGAAACATCCTGCATATTCAGGAATAAAATGTATGATGTTTTAGAACGCACAAATTTAGATACATTGGTCAAAATGACTTGAAATGTTACTTCTTGTAAGTTAATTGATTTTCTTTGGAGGAAGAAAAATTATCTTTAAAGGAGCATCAATATTTAATTCTAAAATTGGTTATGAAGAAACCTCACAATAAAGAAATCTCTTTATTCAAGAGGAAATGTAATATGATAAGAATGTATTAAGCGGAGGAAATGTTGCCAGCTGAATCAACGAAATTATCATCCAAGGGAAAACGATAATTTTACTGCAAGGAATTCTAGAATGAGCTGCGGCAGCACTCCTTACCATATCACGAAAACCTGAGATTTTATCTGATATGAAATACTTGAAAATTCATGATTCTCAAATACGCTCAAATTTAAAATGAAGTGCTTTATATGCTGTATATGTTTTTCAAAGTAATTTTTACCTTTAAAAATGTATCAAAAATCCAAAAATAATTATAAAGTTAGTAACTACTTCCTCCTACTACTTAATTATAAAGTTAGTAACTTTTCTAGAAAAGGAAACGTAACTCTACTTGGATATGAACGGATAAGGGCATATTTAATATTTACTTTTAATCAAATTAATCATACTTAAATAAAGCATATCCGTAAATACACCATTTTTTTTTCTATTTAAGTTACCTTAAATGAATATATTTATTAATAAAAAGTGTTACAAATTTTTCCAGGAGTTATAATGATATCGATCTTTTTGCTATAGATAAATTTCGATAATGTTTCTGTAAGGAATGAGATGGCAAAACTATTATTTCTCTTTCAAGTCTGTAATTATTTCATATTTGATTTTTTTTTTTTTTTGCTTATCAATCCTTTGAATATTTCGCAACGGATTTTTTTTTTCTAAAAACATGATATCAAAGTTTGGAAAATATCAGACATATCATGACCTAGTTTGGAAAAATATATTATTCAATACTATCTTATTTAGTTTAGTTAGAGTTTTACAAACCACAACTCTGAAAAATTAGCATAACCTGATTGCATATTTTTTTTTTCTTATAACATTTGGAGAAATAGTACTGGAAGATATAGTTATGTACTTCTTAATAACTTTGTTGACTTTATAACAAGATATATATTTCAGTATTCTATAATAATTTTTGAACGTATTTTTAATCAATGATTTGAAAATGAAAAGAAGCTAATTGTTCAAAAATAATTTAAATTTAAAAGAATCTTTAAAGGAATGTATGTATGGAAATTTAAATAAT
The DNA here is from genome assembly GCA_026543055.1 of Argiope trifasciata. Taxonomy (NCBI): domain Eukaryota; kingdom Metazoa; phylum Arthropoda; class Arachnida; order Araneae; family Araneidae; genus Argiope; species Argiope trifasciata. Next base: position 5,251,886 of record JAPMOQ010018920.1, read on the forward strand.
AATAATATTAAAAAATACTGAAAATCCTTTAAAGGAATATCAAGAACAAAAAGAAGTAGGCTGATGGGTGTTCGTAAACCATATGATAAATCGAACCTCACTGATATATATATATACTTAAAATTTTTATATTTACTTGAAATTATAGTGAAAGACTGGAACTTTATATCACAAAATATTAAGAAATATGTCTTGGTTATTGCTTCATTTCAAAAATAATGTTTCCCTTTATCATAGTTTTTATTCGGAAGTTATATTATACTTAACAGAAAATTTTAATAATTTATTACAGTCATTTACTAAAATAATTATTCAGAAATATTTGTAATTTATGCAAAATTTGATATATATAAAATGTGTGAAAACTAAAAGTGTTATTCGATTCCCTACTGTTAATTGACACTCTCCACTATATTTACTTATATATCTAGTTAAAATATTTAGTCGTTAATAAAATGCTTTTTATTTATCCACTCAAGTTCAAATACATATTTTAAAACTTCTAGTGGAGGACACTTGATGTTAGGACAGTTTTTTTCCGCAAAATATTAATTTATTAATTAAATTTGATTAATTTTTAAAACTTTAATTATTAGATAGTTAAATAGAATTTCAGCCGTTTGTAATGAAAATGGAAATCAACAGCCAGTAGTTCAATCGGTAAAATGCCAGGGTTTCAGGATGTTTCATGTGAAGTTGAAGAATGCGAGTTTGATTCTTATGAAAAAGTAACTAAAAATTCTTTGTTGACCGAAGTAGGAATTGATTTTTAATTTTTTTTTCTTATATTAATTGTTTTTTTAAAACATGGAGAACAAATCATCGTATTAACTTTGTAAGAGATCCGAGTAACTTGAATGACAAAATCTTCAAGGAGAATTTAGCAAAAATTGTTCATGCGTACTCTTAAAATAAGAAAATAAACTGTTTTAAAAATTAAAATTTATGCAGCTATTTAATTATTTCTGCTTTACTATATCAAAGAAGAAACAGTTGATTAAGATGACTTAATTTAAAAATTTAATTGCAGTAGATATTTGTCCAAGATGCTGTAAATATTTATTTTTTTCTGAATATCATTAAAACAAAAATTAACTGTTGATTGCTATAGTTTTGAATGATAAAGTAATTAAATGATCTAAAACTATTGAGGTTTGAGCAAAGGAAATTTTTAAAAGAATTATGAGAGCTCATTGTTTCTATACGTGTAATTTAACTCGCACTATCCAAATGTTGTCCAATTTTATTACTTTTTTGAAAGGCAACTGTTGCAGTTAATTTTTGAATATTTTAGTTGCGTTTTATTTAAATAATGGAGTAGTTAAATAATCCCAGAAAGATTGTTTAAACCATAGAAATTTTTTATATATATAGATGTAGAACTTGCAATTTATAAAGAAATACTTCAAGTTCAATTCTGTTTTTAAAAGATTTATATTTATTTCACTGGAATTTAAGGAAGTACATGTCCTTTCATGAATTTTGTTTTCTTTGAAAAATAACCTGCATTTCTGTGTAAACATTTTGTCGAAAGATGCTCATATTTTATAATCTTTTCTTATATTTAAAAAATATATTTACAATATTTCTATATTTTGAAGTTCAAATGCTTTAAAAGCAATTTAGCAATTTTAAAAAATACCAATGAATTGAAATTTAGTCTGATTTTGATGCTTCTTATATTGAATGAAATCGTGATTTACACACGAATCGACACTACCAATATATTATGAGAGTACTTTGCCATTTTAATCTTGCTGATGAATTTATGATAAATTATAAAGTGTTTTATGTTTAGGGAAGAGAGGGAATTTTATCTGTTTTCTAATTACATGATATATTTTATATATGTCAAAAGCCTAGTACTCAATCTTTATAAAAAGGAATTTAGAATATTATTCCCATTTTTTTAAAATTAATACTTTTGAAATCCCGCACGTAATTTCAGACTTAATACTTTTTTAAAAATTACAAACTACCCATGATATTCCCAACTAATTTGTCTCTATATCTATGAAAAACGCGTTTCTGATATTCGTTTTTTTAGTATAGAGGAAGACAATAGAATATATTTGTGTACATATATATATATATATTCGAATGGGGCCTAAATTTACTAAAAAGGTGAAATTTTAGTGCTAAAATCAAATGCTAAAATTTAGCTCCCTTTATTTTATTTCTGTGCTATCTGCCTGTAAAAACCTCGTAAATGTCAATTATATGTATGGCATGTAAAAATAATAGAAATTTAATATATAATAATTTTCATACATAATACATACATAATTTAATACATTTAACGCCTTTTTATAATTTTAATATAACGATCATATAGAAAATTGTCCTCTTCTTATTTGCCTTCTTCGTCCGTACATGCATACAGAACTCAAAGACGGCTTTCTTCAAATTTAGGATTGATAATTTATAAAAGAGAAATATATGCTCAAAATCTCTGGGCTAAAAGTTTTTACAATTTTATTTCTCAGGTCATTATATTGTATAGGAGAAAGTAAAACAACCATTTACCTTTTGCTACATTTATTACAGCATTTTACTTCCAATGGACTTTAAAATAAATGACATGATACTTTCATGCTCTGCAATTTTTATTCTTTAGGAAGAAGCTTTAGTTCCTTAATTAGAAGGACATGTTATTTTTCCCTCTTTTTGTATCTCTAATGACGCCATTTATCTAGCTTTGCAATGCAAATGTATGCTCCTTTCTTGCATAATATTCAAATCAAGAGAATTATTTACATTGATTGGATGTCAATAATGGTTGTAAAAGATGCTCGAAACGAGTTTAAAAACTAAAATGCCTTAAAAAGCTTATTCGTTATGAATCACTCAATTTAAACATAAACGAATTTTTATTTTTATTATGAAAATGCCTGTTTTGTAGTAAAATACATTTTAATTTGAGTTTCATTTCATGATTTAAAATTCAAGTCAAAAATGATTAATGCTTTTGAGATGAGGCCTCCATTGCAATTTAATAAACAATGTAAACTAGAATTTATCTGCGAAATTGTAAATTTGGCAGTGGAAGCTATTTCCGTTTTCAAAGAAGTGAAAATAGATTAAACTAAAATATGAAAAGTATAGGACATTCAAGGTTTTTCTTTGGTTGTGGAACTGGCTGATTTTCTAATAATGCATTAATGAAAAAAGAGAAATTATTTTTTTTTCAAACACATATCTAATTGGCTTTAAGATAAGTAAAAGTATGGAGATTGGCACTGTATAAAATCCGATTTAAGGTAAATTGGTTGAAATCTTGAAAAGGATCTTAATATTATATTGATATCTATAACAAACCGGAAAGGGGCCCCATGAGCTCTAGAAACGGAGGTGTGGTGTTAAATGTTAAATATTATATTGATTTTTTCGCTATATCTTCTACGTAAATTTTGTTAAGGAGATTTTGACAGACATTCTGCATTGTATATGTGTTCAATGGCAACCCGATCAAAATTTGTAACGCTCAACTTCGTTTACTGGAATTACCACGAAGAGTTGGACTTCCTATCTGAACTGGGTGAAACGAAGACAATAAACGCTGAAAGCGAATAATAACGGGGGAATCTGAAAAGATTATTCTAAATTTTTTATCATTATGAGTATAATATTTAAGTTTTAAATTAATCTTTGTGATGTGTATAATAGTAATAAATAAAGATTCATTCTAAAAATATCTAAAATGTTGATAGAGTAGTAGTGGCTCATATGGTACACCTGAAGTTATTAGTTTGTATGATTGACGGCGCTATCTCGAGTAGAAACCTATATATTGTGATCAGATACAAACTGATTATCACTGGCATATATAACCTCTATCAAAGAAGGCACATTCTATTTTAGTCGATGATTTTCATCACCTTTGTTGAAACTCCTCCATATCAGCAATAATAAAAAGCATACTTGGATTGATTTTCATCCTTAAATTTGAGACCCATTTAATATGAAAAAAATCAAAGTTTAATAAGAAATATTTTGTGTAGAATTTTTGAATATTTTCAAGCAAAATTAATTGAAAAGAGGAAATTTTTAATCTGAAACAAATTTAGAAGAATTTAGCAAAGATATTTTTTAAATAATGGATATGCAAAAAAAAAAAAAAAAAAAAAAAAATGTTTATTGCTTTCTTAAAGAGCATTTTAATTAAATTTTTAAAGTATTTTATGACTTTATTTAGCACAGCCTGTTGCACATTGCATAGTAAGGAAATACGATTCCACTCAATATTATACAATATTGTTGAACAATTTCATACAAAAATGACGAATAATTGTGTTCTACTAAGGATTACTTTAAGGCTTGATTATGTAATCATTCGTACCATGATTACAAGAATTACGACAATTTTTTGTATTATAGAAACATATAATAAAAATTTGTAATTTTTGTAAGAAATAACCGTAACTTTGGTTGGAATGTTAAACAGTGCTTTTATTATAATTTTTACTTAATTTATTATTCGTTATTATGAATATAAGGTTTTCTGAAAATTTTTATCTGATAATGGCTTTGATATTACGAAATTCACTGCCAAATAAGACAATTGTTATGAACATATTTTTTTAATAAATAAATAGATTAACTGATGAATAAAACCATGAAAATTTAAAAACAGTATATGAATGGAAATATAAGCATAAACTCTTTTAATTCAGAAATTCGAACTAATTAAAGTAGTTTTTAAATACAATATATGATTTTTATTGCATCGAATCATTGCAAAAAAGTAAATTATATGCTGATATTTAAGTATAACTGCTTGTATATCTTTCAAAATGCCATATTTTATATTAATGCGTCTACACTGCATTTTTTATAGTTTCTTTTCACACTGTATTTCCTATAGTCTTTACATTGTGGATTCAGTGTTTTCGCAGAAAAAAAATGAGAACGGCAGTATGATTGAAATCCGTTTTGATCCTGAAAAGGTGGAAACTGAATATTTTGAAACGTTTATATACCGGGCATTTTAGATACAAAATATTACGTTCCGTCCAATCCTATTACGGTTAAAAATAGAAGGGAAATTCCAAGCAAAACAAAAAAGGAATTTTAGATATGAAAAATGTTGGATATTTGAGACGATTTATTTATTCGAATAGTGAAAATATTTTCCTTTGAAATGCCTGTGAGAATAGGAGTCTGTCATGAGACAAACATATTCCTGTACAGTGGGTAATATCCATTGAACTTTAAAATTCGTTTTAAATGCACTCAAAATAATGTATGGTAAGGTGAGTAAGTTCTTTTTTATTTTATTCCTACATAAAGAATTGAAAAATATTGGTTTCCAAGATCAGAAATCAATTTTAATTTACACATATTTTCAAACATAGATTGTATCAATTTTCACATAACCTGTTACCCGTATTTCTATTTCCCTACCCAAATACTTTAACATCTTACCTTAATAGCTTTATCTGTTTATATAGGATATAATGGAAAAAAGTGTGATTTATGAATATGAAAATTTGCAGTAAATTTTAATACTGTTATTTCTCAAGAAAAATAAGAATTATTTTATTTCTTCACCGTAAAATTATAATTTATAATCAGAACAATTAGTAAAATACTACTGTACTAAATGGGTGACATTTTTTCATTGTTATATCGACCCTCTCCCAATTATAGCCTTTAAAATATTTCTATAAACTATTTCATTTATGAATTATTGACTAACATCACATTGTTTTAAACAGTAACTTGAAAATAAATGTTTTAATACCATCTATAGCTAAGTAAGTTTCGAAATAAAATCATAGTCTAAAATAACGTATACGCAGATTTTTAGATAAAAGGAATATATTGATACTAGAATGCAGTCCTGTTTAACTGAATGTTTGGTGTATTATTGATAATGAACAACTATTCTAAATGTCAACATATACATAATTTAGGACCACGTTGAGCTGGTGGTAAGATCTTAACTTCGGGATTGGAAGATTACTGAATTTGTGACCGGATTCTATCGTTGCGCATGCTGGCGAAATCCATGGGGGTCAAAAGTTTTCCCACCGGCGTAGAGTGGAAGATTGGAGAGGGTAGCTCCAGCCTAGGTGTCGTCCTGGGCATCCGATCGCTGCTCAAAATTAAGAGCTCTGTCCAAAACAGCACTAGTGTTCCGATTTATTTGATTAGGCTAATGAGGACACCAACACAATATTGCATTCCTTTAAATATTAAACTGAAAATCAATTTGTTTTAATACTCTAGCTATAAATATGGCTGATGTTTCATATTATTTTTTGTCTCAGTTGATTACAGGCAAATGAAGATAAAAACATCAAAGTATATATATATATATAATGACCCAAGTGATGTCTAAACTTTGATGAAGACATAACCTAAGTTCTAAAATTGTATAATAATGTATTACCTGTGATTCAGTGCTGATTGAGATAATAATGTAGAAGTAAAAAAGTATAAATGCTTATAACACTGTGAACTTGAACCATTTTTTCTAGGCATTTGTCTCAACCCAAGTCATCTAAATTCTTTGCCAGCAGATAAACATACTCTTCTCTTTGTATCTGGGTAATCCAAACTACTTGACACAAGGTTAGCAATCCTTGTGGTTTCATTTTCCCTACCTATTATTACTACTGTGACAGCTGAAATTCCTTCCTAAGTTTTCATTCTTCAAGTTGAAGTATTCCTTTCTTCTTTTTAATTTAGAGTGCTTAGTCAGATAAACATCGACTCAATTAATTTTTTTAAATTTTTCTGAGACTCTTCTCTTGATAGGAACATAACTTGCTACCTTGAATGGTCACAGTATTTTGATTATGATAAATTAAAAACTTGTACAGATTAAACGAAACATTACCTATTAGATAACAATTTTAACTGAATACCTTTAAAAAGTTTGTTGTTTTTGAAATATCCAGGATAAAGAAACTAGATATATCTATAGCGGATTTATGGACATCTTTATGATGGTATGCTCTTCATTTTCTTGTAGTAATTATTTCCAAAGATACTGAAAACAAAAAAATGAGCATTGAAGTGTAATTGATTTTCGCTAAGCAATTATAGATTTTAAGAAATAATAAATTTTGAAAATGAAAATACCTTAATTACTCTAGAAAAATATCCCATGAAGACATTTTATTTAAAACTTAGCTCTTTGTTAATTTGGAAAGTTGAATTTTAAAAATGTGACTGAATAAAAAAGATAAAATGAAAATTATAAACATTTTACAGTACTTAAAGTAGTCCGTCTGTTGAAGTGCATAGAGATCTGAACCCATTCAAAAATATTTGTACTTTTATATTGTTTCATCTATTCTTTAAGTCATTATAAAATATGTGGAATTTTTCTAATGAAAAAATGGATGATTATCACTTAATCCAATTAAAATACAATATCCAAATCTGAAAGCAAATTTTCAAATGATTCAATCAAATTATAGTATTACGATATTCCGAAAACAGAATTTTACATGTTTCGGAAAATGATGAATTAAATAGATAATGTAAATGTCAATCCAATGAACAGGAATTTTAAAGAGAGTAATATCTCGTATTAAATATAGTCAATACAGAAATATAGCATTACACATATTTTATCAGAAAATTTTAATAGCATTCAAGTCTTTGAAATAAATAGAATGACTTACATATTTAAATTCGTTTTTATATTATTCTACACTACTCTTTTTTTAAAATTTAGATTCATGTAATTTGTTATAATGAATTCCTATTGTCTAACTTTTATATGCACAGACAGTATCTCTATATTCTGTATTAATGCTTCACCTACAATAGGGCAGACTTATACATTTTACAGACTTATGCAGGAAATCATCCTCATATATTTTAGATCTGTTAGATATGAGATTAGTCTAATATTATACTGTATTTTTCATCCAAAATAGCTCTTTCCTTTATAAATTATGCAGAAAATAAGAAGAATCACGAAAGGGTTATCAAACCATTATCAGAATTATGATAAGCAGTTTATTTTCAAAATAATTGCAAAATAACTTTTCGTCCATTAAAATATTTAATTTCAACTTATTATTTTCGATTTGCAGTGCTTTTATTACATTTATATAATTCAGCAGTATAACAATTTCGAAAATATAATACTTAATAATTTTTGTGATTCAAAATTTATTAACAAATAAAATGGGAGTAGTAATGATTTCTAGGTTTGTTTCAATCACATTTTAGGATCCAAATGGATAAGTTAAATTTAGAGGCAAAAATATATTTATTTTTAAAAAATGATAATAAAGCAAAAAAAAAAAAAACTGTTAATAAATTTAAAAATAAATTTCGTCATTTAAAGGTTTATTTGGATAGAAATTTAACACATTAAAAGCGTGGGATCTTGACAGAAGTATTCTAAATACCGCTGATCAAATCGTAGTACTACGACTCCCGTATTTAATGTGTTAATTAAGGATTTTCTTGAATTTTTTCAAAGGTTACGAATTATGTAATTTTTATAGAATCATAATTGTTAGCAAATATTAATGTAAAAATAATTTGAATAGTTGAAATTTTTAAAATTTTAAAACTATTAATATAAATAAACAAATATCAAAAATTGATTAAAAATAAGTTTATTGTTTTCTTCATGCTTTGATTCTGTAATTTTTAGTGACCAAGCTACATTCAATGGTCATTCGAAAGATGAAAAAATACGCATGATTCAGAAAAAAATGTATTTCAGAATATCTACCATATTTTTTGTCATTTCGTTAACATTTATCCCTTTTTTACACTAATACACTATATATTGATAAATGCTCATCTCACTTTAATAAATCAGCCCTTTTTTGTTAGTAAGCAAAGAAAATGTGAATCAATATTCAGTGTTTTGTTATATGAAATTAAAATTCCTATTCCTCTGCAATTTTTATTAATAAAAGGGTCAATTACTCCAATGAGTGCTACCTATGCCATAGTGATCTATATTAACAACAAGAATAATCTCTCTTTATTGAAGTCCTCTCTTTATTGTCTTCGACCCTGTTGCTTGCACATTATTCATATGATCTAAATGCTGAAGCATTTAAAATTTAAACTTGGGTAACTACCGTAATTTCCACACAGTTTGAATTATTCTATGAAATATTATCAAGTACAAAGGTAAATTCATCTTATAATTGCAACTGCACCGTTGTGTAAGATAATGTGTATTAGCAGCGAAATCCTTAATATTGATAAAACTCGCCTTTGATATCTGATGGATTCTCTTTCATCTGTGACTTCAAGGTTATATAATAGATATTGAATGTTTTCTACCGAAAGCATTACTTTATATAGAAATCCATTATCATTTAATGGTCTGCAAGTCTTTAAAATCATATCGGTTTAAGTCTGATTAACATTATATTGCTCATAAAATAAAATGGTTGCTTCCTCTTATTTAGAATTGTTAAGAGTTGAAAATAACTGAATACTTAATGCCATCTGTTAATAATTTGATTCATGTTTTCTTTTTACTTTGAAAATTATTTTGAAAGAGAAACTTCAGTCATTCTAATTTTAAAACCCCCAGATACAAGTAAGATTGAGAACTCGTCAAAACCGAATCTTCCAATGGCCAAAAACCTTCCCCCCATTCTACTATTACACGCACTCCCTCAAGTCTATCTTACTGGATTTCAAATGATGAAAACCACCCCGAAACGTGACAGACAGAATGGAATTTTTCTTAACTAGCATAATTCATTTCCGAATCTTACTTGTAATACAAAACCCACATTAATATTACCTTAAGATATATTAATAAGTATTTTCTCATGAAACAATATTCCCTTAGGAAATCTATGTAAGATGGGACAATGCTTTCGATAACAAAAAAAAATATTCTAAAATAAATTTTAAATATTATCATTTATTATACATAATGCTTGCATTTTTAACAAGAAAATTTTCTAAAAACACTTTTTTTATCATGCTTTCAAATTTGATGACAACGAAACACAGCTTATCAATAAACGAATTTGCAGTGTGCATAGTTACTGTCTTATCAAGTTGATGCTTCCCAACAAACGACGAAATAATTTCAAATGTTTTCAGAATCTACCTTTTTTTGCTAAAAGGTCACTGCTCTGTTGTGTCTATTATTTTTTCCTATCCATATCAAATCTCCTCCTCAGCTTTCTTCTGTGACAGAGAATACAGCAGCATAAATTATTTCGTAGTTCTGGCCATTTTCTTCCAATACCTCATCAAAGTCGTTGCTGTCTATTTCAAGTCCTATAATCTTGGCCAGAGTTAAAATTTCATGGATTAGGATTTCATATGTTTCAGGCCCCTCGGAGTGGCACCCAGCAATGGTATCAGTTCAGCATTCGTCCTTGTAGATATAAATGATTTTTTTTTTCAAATAAATGTTCAACATATTCAGAAACTTCTCAAACCAGAATATGACTTCACAGTATTTTCATGTATTGCGTTCTGCGAAACATTTCTCATTAAGCGAGCACTATTTTGCACAGTTTGCTTTGCTCTTTATGTAAATATTACTCTGGATGTGAAGCTCTCTTTTAATGAAGTTTAGCTATAAATCTAACTGTACTGACAAATAAAATTTGAATTTTACTAGGTACTTCTTTCTAGGAACACATTACGTGTTTTTTTTTTAAGAAATGAGTATTACTGAAGTGACATCTTCAATATCATCATTATTATATTTAGAACAATTTGTGATAAGAACTGAAACATAAAAAGAATATTGACTTTTGGGGTTGAATTCTACAACTTGGTACAATTTGAAACGAAAGTAGTAAAGTCTATTCATCAAATATCAATACAGAAATAATATTTTTCGTTGCTTCCCTGTGGAATTCTTGCTTATAGTTGAAATGAAATTCTAGTTCTTTATTTCTTTTCTGTGTTTGATTAGAAATAAATCCAGTAGCGTTTTCAATCAAGATCTGAAGGTATTTACTTCTGGGACCTTAGAGACATATTTCATCTGACCAAATCTATTGATAAAAGAAATTATAACAAAGCTGAAACAATATTTTTTATCTTTTGAGGTGCACTGCAAAATTATTGAAAAAAGGAAAAATTCTCATAATTAAATTTTCATTATTATTAAAAAAGGAAATTTTTTTATGGAAGCAGGAGGATGGATTTCAGAATACACTGCATGTGTAAAATTAATTTTGATTAAGAATTCAAAATTAAAATGTTATTCCAGTGACAAGAAAATTGGTTCGATTTCTCAAAACAATAAAAATATCATAAACTTATATCTTTCATTTTTTTTGGAGAATGACAGTTCTCTTTGATTCCTTGCTAATAGACAGTAATTTAATAATCTAGCGCAACCGGTGTTATAATTCAAATATAATTTTGAAAGACAGTAATAATGTTTAAGAGAAAAATTAAGTTCGTTCAAAATTTGAATGTCTCTAATAATAATGCGAGCGAGTGCATATTCGTACATAAACTGCATCTAAATTTGGCATTTATAGATGTCAAATTTGGAAAAGAAAAGTGTGCACTTCTGGGAAAGCTTGGGAAAGAAAAGTGTGCACTTCTGAAAGAAATGTAAAGATACATTTATTTCTAATAAAGGTTTTTATGCAAGAGTAATATGTTTCATTACATCGATTTACTGTTGTTGCAAATATTTATTTACATTTCTCCAATGCTGAAAAAAAAAGATTTTATTTATTCATTTCCGTTGCTAAAAACCAAAGAACAAAGATTATGGGTTTTTTTTTTTTTTTTTTTTACATTGCTGGAAATTAAAGACTGAAGATTCTCTCTATTTTTTCCATTGCTGAAAATCAAGGAATAAAAATTCTGTTTATTTCTTAATAATCTTTGACTATGTAATTATTAATTATATTTTACCACACTTTTTAAAAATATTCCAGAAAAAAACTCTCTTATATTTTATATTAAACCTATTATTTTAAAGAATTATTCTTTATTATTCTTTAGTGCATCCTATGTTAAAACTTCCATCAGGCAACTCAAATAATGGCTGAGTTGCCATGTTACAAATAAAAACCATGTTCCGTTTTAATGTTTGAATTCATAACATACTTTATACAGGAAAAAAAAATACAAAAATCAAATTACAGCATAATATATAATCTTGAGCTGTATGGTAAATAATAAAAGTTTCTCATGTGTCTGCAATAATTGTAATTTGACTTATTTCAAGGTGTTTCATGCACAAAAATTCAAAGCAAATGTAAAACGTAGTAAAATAAAGAGATTTAAATATCCAATTCACATTAAAAATGGAATAACATCATTAAAATTATTTAAATTATTAATAAAGAATTTATTTGAAATTAAATACAACAAATTAACCAGTTAGTCTGTAAGCTTGGCTCTTATGAAATGAGTCTATGGAAACAATATATAGTTTTAGGACAAAGTCATATAAATTAATTGTAAAGAAATTTAGAATATTACCAGATATAGATTAATATAATGGATAAAAGAGTAAAATAAGATTTGAATAATGAGAAAAGTACAGTTGATTCAATTTAAACTTTTTTTTTAACTGTAACAATAATGAGTTTCAAATATAAGTTCAAAAGGTATTAATTCCTTAAAATCTTTTATATCAAGATATCTCAATTCAGAAATTAAATACATTTTACGGAAATATATTTCAAAGAGTAAATGTCATTGAATTGCTGTTTTTATGAAACATAAGAATGAAATCTTTCAATTTCTTTAAAAATTATAAAGAAAGGGAAGTGAAAATAAAATAAACAATTTATTTTTCTTGTTTCTGAATAATTTTATAAAATCATTAGTATTATTCATGTTATACATAAAATATTTATGAAATATTTGAATAAAGTAGTGTTATTTTTAAACATACTTTGAAGATAATAAGAACAAAAGGATTTTTTAGAAAATTATATTATTCTCCTATTTCCATCTAATGGTGTTAACTATGAACCTTTATACAAAGAGCACTAAAATGTAAAATTTATCGAATATATATTAAATGCATTCTCTCAGACCTTTTCAAATTATGAAGAATAATGATGTGTTTCCCTTTGAGATATACAATATAAATTTCTATCCGAATTATTCTGTTACTTTCATATTACTACCCTAAGTCAAAAAGAATTAAGATTAAACAGATCTTATTCCTTTGAGATACGTTTGGAATTTTATTGATATGACAGTGAAGAAGAGCATTGTTAAAGAAAAAGTTGGAAGGAATAATGACAACTTTTGGGCTTAATGTCATATAAAATAAAATAAAAACGGTAAATGTGAAAACTGAAAATGAAATCATGCTTCTCCTTTATGTAATTTGCAAGAAAATTTGCATGAATAGATGACTATATACTTTTATATATTATAAGAGAAATTATATTGAACTCTGAATGAAATATTAACCGATTATTTCTTTTTAACAAAACATCTGAATGTAAGCAGTAATTTATATTTTTCAAAAATATATTCCTAAAATATCAAATAGGCACCATTTATTAAATGAAATTAATTTTTACACATTTAAATTTCAAAATATAAAGATTTTCTTTCTTAAATGTTTAGAAAAGACTTGTTTAATTAAGATGAGAAAAATAAACATAACAATTTCATTATCTTAAAATTATGAAACATTTTTGATTTTTTTTAAAAAAAGAGAAATAAATGTTTCTAAAACTCTACGAAATGAAAAATTGTTTTTAAAAAAGTATCCAAAGGTAATTAAGTAAAGTAAATTTTTAAATCTTTTTAAAAAGTAACTTATCTTTTAAAGTGTACTATATTTAATATATTAAATTAAGAAGTGAGAATGGCTCAAGATTCATATATTTCTTCCTTAGGTATTACAATTGTGCTATTCAAGTATTTTGAACGTAAACATGCATTATTAGTTATTTAATTAAACATTTTCTAAATGACAAAATTTATCGAAACGCTTTAAAGTTACAGTGAAATTATTTGCACATAAGAAAAGAATCAAAATATGTTTGACCTGCTTTTGTAAGATGTGTGAAACTGATATATCATTTTATAAATCTACAAAATAATATATCAGTTTCAGGGAATTTCAATGAATTCTTTTAAAACTAGAAATCAAATCAACGAAGAATAATTCACATTACAATTTCATGAAAAATTTATTCAATTGGTAAGGCTATACCAATTACTTAGCAATATAATTTTTATTGCTAAGTAATAAAAATTTTCTGTAAGTTGCATATTTATCAGACAGATATTTGCAAAATTAAATGTTTCTATACTTTTAAGGTATTTAATTTCAGAGCAGGTATTTTTACTTTGTTGGATTTTATTCAAAAAGCATTTATAATTATAAAATTACTCATTAAATTTCATTTGGTTAGCTTCCTTAGTTTTTAAGTTTAAGGTTTACCTATACGCACATAAACACACACAAGCTCAGACTGTACTTTCGAATGTTAATATATTATTAAGACAAGGCACATTGTTACGGAGTTAATTTGCATATAGGGATTTTAGTGATATTTTGGTTTTGCCACCGACGTTCTGGCCTTGGTGTGGCTCGTCTTTCACATGATCTGAGCATCCCGGGTTCGGACATGGTTCTTCTTACCTTGTGCTCTGTGAGGTGTGTGAAAGAGCCTTCCAGTAAAATGAGGCTTTGTAAGCGTGTGAATGTCATTCTTATATGAGCTAGAAGTTAGACTTCTGCACTGTGCTTAGGAGCTTTTACCTTCAGAAGCTATTGCACAAACCGGCCTTAAATCACTGACTTCGTCAGTAGGCTTGTCTATTAGAAGTACCATAACTAACCACAACAAAATAGTTTGCTCCGTTATAGAGTTTTCACTATTCATGAATACGGACAAACAAGTGAACCTCACATTAGTCTATGACGATTACCATAAATAATCACAACAAAACATCTACCTAACTTGTTCCATTATGAAGATTTCATTACACTCCCTTAAGGACAAACAGGCCAACTTCACATTCATACTCAATATTTGAATAATTTTTGTTTATACTAAATGACAAACTTTCATTCACTTAGCTCTCTTCATTTTAGAATTAACTGTTTTATTTGTATACAAATGGATAAAAGCATCTTAAATTATGTTTTTTAGACTAAACTAGATTTGAAATGTACTCCTAAACTACTCATTAAAGTATTGAAGCAGAATCTTTTTTTACAATTACAGTATTTGGTCTTTGTGTACAAGAAAGAAGAAAAGTAAAGTGCCTCAAATTATAATCTTGCATAAGTGTTAAACGTGAACTTTTATGTAAGCTCTTGATTTACGACGCGTAGAGCTGAACGAAAAAAATTTCCACTATCAGGAACAAAGGATACAAAAGAATGGCTTGACATTTATTTTTTTCTATTTTCCCGTCTTCTTCCTTCCCTGGCCTTTTGTCCCTCCTATTTGAGCATTACTTGCGTCTCTTTTAAAATATCTTTTCCTGCTTGTAGCTGCCCTAATGTTGGCCATCATTCATTTAATTTAGCGATACGGTAGCTTAGGGCATTGAGGATTTGCCTGGTTGTGACAGCAGAATCACTCAAGTTGCCTCTGGATTACATAATGGAAAAGAGTTTCTGTTTCTTTGTTTCTTAACCCTTTTGTGCCACAGTAGGACTTCTGGCTTGATACTTAAGATATAAAATAGTAGCAAATAGGAAACTGACTTTATCTTGACGCATTAAGTGTTTAATAAATTGGATCAATAACTAAGCAGTCATCTGTAAGCTATTTCAATTACTTCCAGAATTAAAGAATTTACAATTTTGGAGAAAAATTTGATTGGGTCTATGTTGATTTTTTAGAGAAAACAAGACAAAAAACAAAATAATATTTTTTTTTACGGAACCTTATTCGAACCCAGCTCTTGATATTGATTTCAGGTCAACAAATTTAAGATTTATTAAAATGAATAGTTATAATTGGCATATTATTTGCCTTTTAGTTATATAAGAGTATCGGGATATGTTATCAATACCATATTATATCTTTCTATAATATTAGCATCTCCTTCAATATTATTTTAACAGCCCGTTAAGTCATTTCTTTTCAACAATAACCAATGTATTTGGAAAGAGTTCCCTGTTTATAAAGTATAAAAAAGTTCAATTTTATCGAATTCGTAATTTTTTTTCAAATAGTTAATCGCTTTCTCACACCATGGGGTGCATATTTACCATCAAATGTACAAATTATCCAAGCACTTCCCATCAAATGTACAAGTGATCCTCGATATTTACCATCAATCACACAATGTAGAAAATTTGAAATATCTGTGGTAAGCTCAATAAATTCATATCATATAAAATGCATTAAAATTTCTTAAATCCTATTACAGGATTCAATAATCATATTAATATTTTATGTAATATTTTGATACAATAATATAATAACAGTGAAAAAAAAGTTGTTGCAAATTGTCGCCAAATTTTCAGTTGAAATAAAATCTTAGTTGTTCAGTGCTTAATTCTTTGAGAAGTATGTTGATTTTCTTATAAATTATTAATAAATATATCCAGTAAACTAAAACTCAAATTCATTTGATGTAATATTTTAAAAGAAAATCTTTTTTCAAATGAATTTTTCCCTCAAAATTATTTTACATTATTACGGAAGACAGAACACTCTTTCAACAGTTAAATATGCCATCTATTTATATATTCACTAAGTATTTATAAGGTTTACAAAACAAATATGCTATAAAGTAAGTATTTTGGATACATTCTAGATTACCCACATATCCTACTAAATGTATCATGGTGGATCTATGATCTGGAGTAATAATTCACTCTGAACTGTTTCAATGCCTTATAAAGAGGATTGTGCATTCCCCGAGAGGCAATCTTAAAATTACGGATCCTATTAAGTAATCCACTGCACTGCACACGGCTCTTGCAGTCATTATTGGTTTTCTGAAGGAGAACTGTTTTCTAGGCCATTAACGTAATCAAAGGGAAGAAATATTGCGTAATTACTTGAAATGAAATTACAATTTCCTTCCTCTTTTTGGTGATTCACCCAAGGGTCTGTAGTAATATCATTAGCATACCCACGAATCAGTATAATTTGGCAACAGTTGATGACTTTAAATTTTTGGTAGGATCAATCGTCGAATCTTTATCAGAAGCTAAAAAATAGCCAAATATAGAATTTTTTAATAAATTTTTTAGTTTTAAATTTTTTGTTCGTAAATTATTACAATGTATTATAGTACTGTAATTCTATATTTTGTTTCATTTTTTTTCTTTTGTGTTACCTTATATTCGGACTAAATATTCTTAAGTTGCTGTTTAATTCCCCAGCTTTATAAGAAAACATTTCTGAATCAAACTCCATAGATAAAACTCAAGTAGTAAACAAGAAATTTATTTTCATACAATATAACATTAGATTTTAAAAAGACATAATTTATTACAAGAAATAACAAAAAATTATGATCCAATTATTGAGTTTATGAGGAACCATCTAGAAAATGAGTTATGATAAAGTAATTAGCAAATTACTTTACAAAAACGTTTAGGAAATGAAAAATAACGAAATACGTGTGGGTGGCACAAACATAGTATACTATAGTTTTTATTCTATGACTATATGTTTTTTTCTAAATATGATAATATTTAATTATTTCTATGTCAATATTTAATTTCTCTAAAAAATTCATAATCTCTGAAAACTGGTTTCTAGATCAATAATCATTAATTAATTCTTGTTATTTCTACTAACCTTTTTAAATTAGTTGTTTTGATTTTTTTTATTCATACTTCCCATTTCCTATTTATTCAAAAAGTTACGATAATAACTACGTTATTTTTGCATAAATTAGATTGTACGTAAGAAGAAAAGCGGCAACATTTACATTTCATATTTTAGTTTCTATTTTTCTTCTCAGCATTTTTTATTTATTTTTTAGAATTCATGATTTAACATTCATAAAATAAATGTGAAAATATTAATTTAATCAATTCCCCCTTTTATAAAGAAATTAGAGCAGCTCTGGTCTTCTAGTAAGTTCTCGGCTTCGAACCAGAAGGTTTCAGGTTCCAAATTCGATTCCACCGAAGAGTCGTCGTATAAGCTGGTGTGGAAACTTGAAGAGAAGGGGCATTGCTTGCTAGGTATTGTTCTCGTCATCTGACATCGGTTCAAATTTACGAAGTCGTCCCAAAATAACCCTAATGCTGCTTTAAAACCGGACTTTAATCTAACTAAAGTAAACCAAACCAAGCTTTATAAAAAATTTGAAGTTATTTCATACTTTTTGCTTTTTTATATCGATTAATTTATTTCTTCCAAAAATCATTTTTTGAAATTTATCAAAATTTTTATTCCCTTTTTATTTAGACGTGATAGTTGTTTTCATTTATATCGGATTAATTATTTCGTTATTAAAAGAAAGCAGCCAAGGAAACAACTTTAAAAAGTAAGTCTAATGTAGCCATAAACATTAAACTAAACTTTAAATTTAAAATCTCATATCGAAAATTTTCTAATCCATTCCAGGTGTCTTTAATTCTATTTATCTATTTATTGAAACTTTTGTAAATAAATACAACCTCACTTATTGCTTGAAAATAATATCGTTAAAAAAGTTTTAAAAAATTAAAAAATTAAAGAAATTAAAAACATTTTCTTCGCTTTAAAAAGCAGAATATTTTCAACGATTGAATATTTGAGATTTGTTCAACGCACAAGACAACCAATAAAATATTAGTGAATGAATTAATTTCAATCAATATATTAAAATGGAGCAATATCTCTTATTTGTAAAATAAACGGGAAATATTTTGAATTCGATTTATCCTTGATAATATAAAAATAGTTAGCGAGAAAAATAATTCTGAAGAAAAGCTTCATTAAAATCATTTTTTTTTTTCTAAATTATTTTGAAGATTAATTATGTGGATATTTTTTTATTCCTTATTTCTTTATATGAGATAATTTGAGATAGAAGAAATTTTGATTTTAAATTTAGAATTTTCTGATGTCTTAAAAATGAAATTGTCTATAAAATTAAGAATGAGTTTTCTTCAAGAATATATTTTTGTTTTAGTTCATCACGATTATAAATGGATATGTTTATTATCCATTTATAATCATTATTTATTTTTTTAATTATGTGGATATATTTTTATTCTTTATTGCTTTATATGAGATAAGTTGAAGTAGAAGAAATCTTGATTTTAAATTTAGAATTTTCTGATGTCTTGAAAATGAAATTGTCAATAAAATTAAGTATGATTTTTCTCCAAGAATATATTTTTTTTTAGTTCATCACGATTATAAATTGCTCAGTAATAAAAAGTTTTTATACTCCTCACTGATAAGTTTTTAAAATTTCAATATTTAAAATGTAATATTTTCTTTAACATGTATTGACTAATTCTATCAATATATGATGGTTTTTTCATTGGTAGCATTTTTTATTCTCATCTAAAGAATCTACAACTGAAAGGGGAAATCATGACATTATTATTGAATTAGATCTATTAGGAATTAAATGAGCATATCCCTTCTTATATTTCTTGAGTGCTACTTTAGGGCATACGTCGAAATCGATAATCACTTTTAATTGATGAATGTGATTTTTAAAATGACTCCCTTTCATCTTGCTAGTGGGATTAAATTCCACAATAACTGCCTAGAGTTTCAAACCATTCAAAAGGGGAAGCAGCAGCTCTTGTATATAGTTCAGCATTTAAGGTATAGAAGACGTTTTCAAGAACAAATATTTTCATTGACGTTCATTTAAGTTTCATGAAATGAAATTCAAAATTCAGCATTATAAGGGGATGTTGCAAAATGAAAAGTGAATTTTCGGGTGTTTTTTTTCCCATTCGATATGTCTACAATATGTGCATTGCCAAAATTAAAATTAGCGTGCAACAACAGTGAGGGAAGTGCTATCTAAGATGCAAATTTGCCTAACATGTGAAAAATATGCAAATATTAAATGATAATACAACATTTGAAATTGCAAAAAATGCTAATTTAATAAAGTAAAATCATCCAAAAATATATAACATTTAAGGCTGAATAATCAATTAAAAATGGTGTTTTGTATTTTCCTGACAATGATCAGCCCCTATTTTGTTATAAATGTAGTTTGCCTTAAATCGATTCTTCTTCCATGAATAGACGGAAAAGAGTTCTCGTATGTCAGGTTAAACCAATTTTGGGAATATACTCTTTGAGGTCACTTTCTTGATATTTATTTTTATAAAGGGCATTTTCAGCAATAAATTATTTACAGGCCCATAGCTTCACCTTTTATAATTTGTTTACGTAGCATTGTGAAAGTAAACGATATTCTTTTTCGAACTGTTAACTCGTATTTTTACTTACCAGCGGGTGACCGAGCTCCGCTCGGAGAAAACAACTCGGAAGCTAACTCGAAGATTTAAATTTTCAGTTGTGATTTATCAAAACAATACATGCCATAAGAAAATTTGTGAAACCATTGGTGAAAAGATAACCGGTTAAACCTCGGCTTTTCATCGTCCACCAGCGATGTCATGTCTTGATGTTCCATTGGAAATCCCCATCTGCACTGGTCTCTTCCATGTTTGCTGACCATGCACGGAGCGCTTGGGTTCATATCACCACACGGGTTATGGATCATCCATTTCGAGATCAGTTCCGGATCATCTTCTGGAAACTTTATTAGTTCGCCATATTGGCTATAGATGGCAGCACGTTACCGCTTGAAAATTATTAGCCATTATGGCGAACTAATAAAGTTTGAAAATATCCTATCTGTAACTCCGAACTGCTCGACCGTAGCGCTTCAAAACCGGCGCCAATCGATTTCTCGTGGCCAAAAACCCCAGACCCCCAAGTTTACTGGAGTTTATTAATTCTGGGGCGATTTTCGACTTGGTAACCATTCCTCGTATTATAGTATAAGATTTTGGATTGTTCTTTTCAAAACATCCATTGCACTTCCAAATACCATTAAATACAATATTAACTTCATTTTACAATCCAAAATGGTGTTTATTTATTATTGAACCAAGATTTCGGTTGCATTATCAACTATAAAATAATCAATAACATAAAAAACTAATACTACTTGATTACATTTTTTAAAATTATCACTGATTTGCTAGTTCAATTTTACCTCAAACAGTTTTAATTTCAATGGAAAATACTTAATAATAGCATGCAGTAATATATCGCCATAGAGCATTTCAATTATTAAAATAAAGATAATGTAACCTAGAATTTCAAAAAATCAATCAACTCAAACTTATCTGTGCTTTTATTTTCTTAAATGTTACATGTCTGATATTTTATATTATCACATTCTGATAATCTCACCACGGCTTAGTGGGTACCTCTGTACCTGCAAGTCAAAAGTTCGATTCTGAGCTCAGACCATTGGTGTTTTATGTTTAATTTCGAATATGTGAAAATTAAGTGCATGCAAATTTGAATTCGATGCAAACGAATGTTGTTTTAAGATTTAAAGCATCAGTTGTATTTAGGTAGCAGCTATCGAAGTTTATCTTCTTGCGTACAGCCGACTACCTCGCCATCACTGAACGAGACAGTATCGACAGGATTTGTTGTGACTACTGCTGTCTTCAATATAATACATCCATATTACTGACAAATTCTTTTAATTTTCATTCTCTTCTAAGCGGTTTGCCCTAAACCCCAGGTGGTCAATCTCTGAACTTCCTCTTTATCTTCTCCTACCTTTATCATTCTGTTTTAAGGTCACCACTTCGAGAAACCTTCTCAAAACTCTCTATATTCCTCTAAATATGCAACCCAAATTAGAAGAAACTTCGTAAAAACACTTTTATACTTAAAATTTTTGGCAAAAAATAGGACAATTTCCAAAAGCAGGTTTTTTTAAATATTCTCTGACATTATTAGCACTGAGAGCTACTGTCGAACTGATGGCAATTCAGTCATCCGAATAATTAGTTTTCATATCGAATGAATAAAGGTTTATTTTCCTAGCTGAACTTGTTCCATTGTGCCTAACTCTACGTGGTAGTCTTAAATGATTCTTTTTGACTAAGCTATATTTCTTCATATCTCTGTCGTTCTCCAATAACTTGAGCAGATCAGGGTAGAACAGTTAATTTACCAAAAACTTAAAAAAAAAAATTTAAATATGAACTTGAAAGTGAAAACTTCACCAATCTTTTGAGATTTTTCATTATCAACTTTGATTTAATTTTATTTGATTACCGTTTGTGTAAATAAGGAAAATAACATCTTTTTTATATTTAATGTCATTTAAATATTTTTAAAACCAGAATCTTAACATGGTGTATTCATCTTAACATGTCTGTGAAGAAACTTCTGTAATTCAACGAATAATGGAACATAATTTTTCATATTCATTTGCTGAGACTATTGCTCTTAATAATAGTGGTACTGATTTCCCTCCTTATCAGTCCGCTGGATTAGTTTACTTGTATACACACAATGAACAGTCTTTCAGTAAACGACACAACACAGACGGTGTTTATTTACAGGACAAAGACAGGACAGTACAAAGACGACAAATATTATACGACATACAGTACAACAACTATATACAGAAGACAAATATATATTTCCGAGATGAACACACAGCACAGCACTCACCAGCACATAGTACCCCACAATAGCAACAGTAGTATACGGGTAGAAATTCAGTAGGGACAACATCCACAGCACCCAAAGCTGCCAGACAGGATTCAGCAGGAGGTGGAATCTTTCTGGGATTCTGTTTACACTCACGTAGGTCTCTCCAAATGGCTGAGATTATTTCTCGGTCTCTTCTTGCTTACACTGCCGACTCACTGCCTCACAAAATAGGATGACTTCTCAGTTCAGGACTGCTTCGTTCCCGACGACGATACAAAGGGCTACAACACATGACATAGGCTTCGTCAGAATATACCCCACAGCAATTCAGCACTCCACTGAATCTTTGGTATTCTCTCGGTGACTCCTCCATTCAGAACTCCTATCCAAGATATCATGTCTGGATAGTAATCCTGACATGATATCCTATCTTCTCGAATGATAACGCATTCACAGCAGTTTCAGATTGCCTGTCTTATATAGCAGAGGGAGGCGAGGCTAAAATCAGGAGTATTCTGGATGTATCTCGGTTCCTACTGGATGGATAGGGAAAATTCTGGATGCTTCGGGTATTATCCATTTTGTCTCCAAATTATCACCAAGTTTGTTGCCAAGCTCTGGGATCTCTGACGTCACTCTCGGGCACCATTCAATACAGATGACTTGAAATCTCTCTTCCTTTCGATGCCATTATTGAAGCGTGGAAGCAAAATTACAGCTTCATAACAATAGCAATGATTTGCTTTGGCATATGCTATTAAAGATTGCCAAATTCAGTAAACAAATAATAAATTCGTTACCTGACTTTAAATGGAAAAATGTGCTCAAAGTGATGAAAATTACAATTTTTGATATGACTTCGGTTATCTCCTCAAACTTTGAATTCACCATATAACAAGAGAAAACTGGAATTTGGCCTTTTACTTGTAATTTATTGCAAATGCATGATGAAAATTATTCGTTTCTAAAAAGGACAAAAACTAACGATGACAAGTGGTTAATATTCAACTATACTAAATAAAAACATTCATGTAGTAATATGAGAAAACTACCATCAGCGACCATAAAGGCCTGTATACATTCCCTGAAAGTCCGGTCCTAATAATATTCCTAAGAGAACGTTGCTTATTATGAGTACAGATACCTATCAATAAATTGATTCGTTTAAATACATTAGCCAATTGAAAAAATTGAAACACTTTTTCAGCGGAAGTCTCGAAAATAAGTTTATAGTTCAAATACAACTATATCAAGTTAACTAGATCACAAGTATATGGATATATGGAAAAAATTGGATTTAAATAGAATTGTTTTACTCCATATTTATTATTATCCTTTTTGTTTTGGAACTTTTTAACTGCTGTCTATTTCATTTATAGAACAATTTCAACAGAGAAAGTTCAATTCATTAAAGGATTACAAAGTGTGTATAGAGTGGTTTTAACTATATGCTCGGGTTGTTCTCTAAGAATGGGATGATGAATCCCTCAAAAGGATGTCAAATCCTTATCAACTAATATGTTACACATATAATGGCATTAACTTCATTGTTAATACATTAATTTTTTTAATTCATTCCCTCTTCTTCATCATCCCCTCTCTAAAAGAAAACAGAGACTTTCCATGCAACTCAACAGCAAATGAATCCATTATATGCTAACATGTAAAAAATATTGACCCGTAGAAAATATCTCGAAAAGGTTTTCAATGAGTTTGCTATGCTGAAAAATATATTACTTTCTAAAAACATGTGCATTGTTATGAGAAATGCAAATTTGCAATGACATTAGCTTCTACTGAAAATATTTTCAATTTTGTGGGCATGTTATGTATTTTTTCATACACTCAATGGTGGAGAATGGTAACACTGAATTATTCATTTAGGCAGTTTTACATTTCTCACTTATTAAGAATTTCTAAGACACGCAAGGGTTGCTTAGTTTAATCTGAAAACAAGTTTCTTGCGCTGTATTTTAGCATTAACTTTTTGTTTGTGAATTTAAAATTTTTCCATCTTAAAAAAGTTTTAATAGCTTTTGCAATGCCGACTCAGTTTAATTTACGTTGCTTGTCAAAATAATAACAAAAGTGCGTATAATTTTCAGTAGCAGCGCTTTCATTAATATGGTAGATAAATTGTTCAATTACATTGATTTGATTAAAAGTTTGTTTAATTTTTTGAATATTTATTTAGGAATTTCGAATGGTCTTTAGAGTTATCCAAAGAAAAGTCCTTAACATGTTGATTGATTTTTTAAAAATCATTCTAATAAATTAGACAGAAAGATAACGATAAGATAATATAGATTTATATATATTGTCCGTCATACATATAAATGTATCATTTTTCAAAAAATATTAATCAGAGCAATAATATTTAAAAATAAGCTTTGAATTACAAATTCTTTTACAAAAACTATGCCTCTTTAGAATTCCATCTAGATCTAAGTTGGAAGCTCAAAAACTCTCTCATATATTTCCCTCAAAGATTGACTTATTTCATTCTTATACTCTCTAATTTGTAAAATTATTTAGAAAAAATTATAAAAAATGGACACTAAATGTAAAATTAACATTAAAAACACCTAAAACTCTTTTTCATAGTTCCCATCATTAATCATCAGAAAGTAGGATTCGTGTTTTCCAAAACTCATTCGTCTATTTTTTTCATTTAAAAAAGCAAACGTCGTAAGATATGTTTACAAATAAACAAACAATAAAATTGAATGATATAACGCAGCCGAATTTTTTATATATTTTTTCACAAGAGAAGCTGAAAGAAACGAATACTGAAAAAAAATTAAGAGTTGCAAAAGTTTCTCACTCTTTTTCTAAGAAAACGAGTGAAATTTTTTGAATAGTAGTGGTTTTGAAAGAAGGCATTTTCTCATTCATAAACAGAAGTCAGTAAGGATTCTGGATATATGCCAAGTTCCATGTGTTATTCAAGTATGTAACTTTATGCTGCTTAAGAGATTTTTTCTTTGAAATTACACATAAACTCAAAAAAAATGAAAAAAATTTAAAAAGTAACCATTAAAGGAAAATTGAGAAATACTGTATGGGTTTTAGGCATTGCAATTAAAAAATTGTTAGGAAATAATTAGTTTTATTTATTATCTTTTCAATGGTTTTTACAGAAAAAAATAATTAAAAATTGTTATTAGGTATGGTTTCGTCACAATAATGTGTGTTAAATGGGAAATAATTCATATATTTAACATCAGAATTATACCTTTTTAAATTAATTTATATATATTCGTAGATCTTAAGTTGGGATTTGACCTTAATAAATTTCATTTATGAGGAGAAAATAAGTGAGTTAAGAAGGTAATATATAATATAATAAGAGAATTTTCTTTTAATAATTGAGTTATGAACACAATAATAACGGATGAAAATAAAAATAATTAAACTGAAATCACTGGCTTGTTGGTAAATGAAGGTATCTCATTTTCGTCTCTTACATCTTCTGTCATCTTTTCAACATTTTTAAATCTTGCAAATCTGAGTACAGTTTATTACCAAAACATTGGCTTATTTACTATTCATAGACATGTATTAAAATTTAGAATATTAAAAAATATATATTTACAGAATTTTTTGAAATTGATTACAATTTTAAGGAAATTAAATTTAAATAAATAACGTCTTTAAATTTCATACGTACCCCCTCCAAAAAAAACAATCGAATATGCACCGTATTTTATTAAGATAGTGTACATATTTTAGTATTTTATCATAAAAAGCATGTCAGATATATGAAAACACATAAATGCTGTCTTAAGATCTTATTCTTTGAGTGAATGTCAAATGATCGTGTTTTAAGAACTTGACAGATTATGGAAGAAAGAAATTATTGTAAGTAAATAATAAATTTTCTATTATTAATAGAATCTATTCTTAATTATTAATAGAATACACACACTCAAAGTTTGATATTTAATATAATGTTAATACTTATCCTTCTTTTCCTCTTAGCACTGATTCTTTCATTTTCACCTTTTGTATAATCCTTCCAAAAATATATTTGAGTTCACTATTTTAGAAGAATATAATGAATGAAACCAAAGCTGACAGATGTCTAAATATGACACAAACTTCGGTATGAGATAAGATTGTAAATCATATTCATTTATACATTTAATACACATTAACGAATTATCCTCGTTTGGAAATGACTCACATTATTACGCTGTTTAACACAAATGATGAATCCAAAAGATGGTATAAGCCCAAAATCAAAAATTATATTCTATTGATTTCCCTTCTTTTCATGTTAACATTGCTTCATCTACATTACTTTCCTTTCATATAATTCTCCCACAAACATCTTTACAAACGGAAAAGAAATAAAATAAGTAAAACTAAAGTGAATTTGACTATACTCTGTCTATTTAATATTCCGTTACCTAGAAAATAAATCCTTCCAACTTAAGCTTGTCTGCTTTATATATACGTTGAAATGGGTTCAGAGTGAGTGGTTGTCAGTTGATACATTTCACCCAATTACTGTCGCTGCCTTATCTGCTTATTGTTAGCTCCACGGAATTCTCTAGAATTCTGCTACTGTGTTTCAGTAAATTAAAATACAATGGAAATGAATTGTGACGGACAGTTATTACTTGCACACAAGAAAATCTTGTAAGAGTAAATATCTAAGTAAAATATTTCTCAAAAATAAATTACAAAGATGTTTCAAACCAAAATACAGTAGAAATACAGGAATCTAATTCTTGTATTTTATTCCTACATCTTAATATACTTGATAAAGATTTGAATTAGCTCCCATTAGTGTGCCCTTTATAGAATTTCCATTTATTTAAGAAAATGAATATCACAGTTAAAACCTAAGCTCATTTTTTCAATGTAGCTTTTGTTAGCTGGAATCAGTGAAACCATATGAGATGTGAAGAAAACTTGTAGCTCTCTATCATAGAAATGCCACAAGAAAAAAGTGACATTACACAGTATTGTCAATATAATTATTGTGTGGAGAGTTTTCAGTTATTATTGCTCATTGCAATGTTTCTTATTGACTTGTTTAAATTTAATAAATATTATAAACGGGTTATAAAAGTTCAAAGAATTTTATTTATGTTATAAATAACACGTTACAATTTAGTTAGTTTAAAGTTTTCTTGTCCATTACAAGTAATATATTATACATAACTTTATAATACATATATCATGATAAATCTATGGTAAAATCCATAACTGTGATAAATTTTTATTGAGTGCCTTATTAGATTATACATGCTGATTTGAAAACGTAGTGTACTGATTTAGTTAAGGCACCATAGAAACCGTGAAATGCTTACAAATTAAAAAAAATCGTTTTGTACCCATTTATACGATCTCTAAATTTTAACCTATATTAATTAATTATGTTAATTTAATTATAACATAAACAAAACTTCCAATGCCTGATAATGCTCTAGTTAAAGATTTTAATCTATAGAGTTATAAGATCAAATTATTTTCATTCAAATTTCTTTGTCTTATTCTCAAAATATTTCAAGATCTTTTGATGAATACCTCAAACGATCACTGATGTAATTAGAAAGCAACATCTCCAACATAGTACTTGTCTTTTACCTTGGTCTACTAATATAAGGGTGAATCGAATCTTACCATAATTATTACAAATGTAATAACCTCACATCCAAATGCCGACACTATTGTGATGTATGAACCTGCTTATCTGCCAATCATAGAAAGGGGCAAACTGATTCAATTGAATATCATAGTTGAATATGACCGTAATCAAATTTATACTGAAGACGTCGGATATCAATAATCCATAGGAATCATACAATGAGTAATAAATAGTTTTGAATATAACGATGAAGCGTAATCGTTCATAGAATTACAAAATTAATCATGTATAAATATTGGTTTCATGTAAAAAATCTTTAATTATTAAAATGCAATTGATTAAAATTAAAAAGATAAGTTTTTAAGATTGGAAATGATAAATGAATTTAGCCTTTTAAAAGACATAGCTTATTTAATTTTTCATGAAAATTGCAAGGAGTAAACTATGAAATTAAAAATCAAATATCGCAATAAGCAAACAGTATTTCATTATTCTGATAAACCTATTCTAAAAAAAGAAAGTTTAAAAGCAAAAGTTAGAAATTTTCTTATTAAATTATTAATGATAGAAAATTAATATAAAGACAATGGAAAATAAATTCATCAATATTATTAAAAATTATTAACGTAAAAACAGTGAGAAACAGTCTTTATCTTTTTCATTTTCATGCGTCCTGGCTTAGATTAGTGCATTTTCTTCATGATCTAGTCCTCCCGGGTTCGGGCATGGTTGTTCTTCTCTTGTGTTTTATCTGTGAGATGAGTGCAAGCGAATGTTTTTGCATCGGCTTTCGGGTTCACAGGGGTCTTTATCTTCAGAAGGTATTGCATACCTTTTCCCTATTAACAAGGACGCAACATCATCATCATCATTTCTTCCACTTTTCTCTCCCCAACTTTCCATGTTGTATGACTCTTCATCTTTTTGATTCTGTTGCGCCAATTCCTTCATATGAATCTAGCAAATTTGAAGGCGAGAAATGTTGCCTATTATTTTTGCGATGGTAACTGAAGTTTATTCATATAATTGCTTTAATTATTATTAAAAGTAAAGAAAAGAAAAGGAAAGGAAAGGAAAATAAATATCGTCTAATGTTTCTTTTTTCCTTCTAGAGTCTCATCTCTATTTACCGAGGACATAAAACTATAGTCATGAATGACAATAAGATCACATAAAAAATATGAGAAAAATTCAGCAAAAATGGTAATTAATTAAATTAATGTAATTTATAATATAACTTATTGGTTTTTAAAATGTCGATAAATTTTTTTAATGGAATATTTATGCTGGAGGGTATTTAGAAAAACTGTGCGAAAACATCGAAGGTTTTCTTAATTTTTGTTATTTAAGTTATCAACTTATAAGCAAATTGTTCAGAAAACTGACAGCGACACAGTGACTTTCAAAACGGCATGTAAAAATTTTGCTTCACAGTTGTTCATCATTTTGGAAGGTACTTGTGACTGGCAAACAAATAGATTCATATAGTTTTGGCTTTATTTTGCAGATTAATGGTTTAGTTTTCTTAGTGTATCATTTTATTAGTTGGTCCATTTTTATAATTTACAAAGCAATTTAGCAATATCATTAAGAAACAAGTATCTGCTTTTATTCTGTACAGTAATCGTAGGATAAATATATTTTCTCTTAATAGATCTGAGGTTTATTTTAGCAGTATAAATCAACATATTCTACTACATTGTCAAAAGGTATGCTTTTGTATGGTACATGTTCTGAGGGCTCAAATACTATAAAAAGTTTTATTTATCTTAGTTAAGCTAGTCAATTAAAAATTCGAAACAAAATGGAAACGTTTTTCAGCTTATCCGATTCCATTTTATCTAAGATTTAGGCTTAAAATACAAAGGAGTCCTCAAGATCAAAAATTTAGAATCTATGTTCATCCATCCTAAGCTATAGAAGAGCTCCCATTAAAATGACGTACATTTAAATCCCCTTCTTTAAAATCTTTAATCTTCAACCCTGGTCACGATCTATTCTAAAGCATCTATGTAACACTTTTTTTTTATCCCGTAAGGGTTTGTATTTAAGTTTATTTCCAGATAATTTAAGTTTATTGTTTAAAGAACTATTACACCACTAAAAAGCTAGAAAACACCAACTTCCAGTCCGAAAGATAAACAGGACACCCTAGAAAGAAAAGATTATTTCTAACAGTTTTTTCTTCTTTTTAATCAAACGATATTTCTAACGGTGTCAGTAAGTCAGAAGTTATGTCGGAAAGAAAATAAAATTGAGAGAGAAGAACAAAATGTATCACCTTCGGAAATGCTCAAATATAGTGTGAAATAGTTATCTGGTAGATTCTAGGAAAGATTAAATTTAGCTTCCATTCTCTAGAACTTCTTCTTACCGATAAACTTCTTTGACATCTTTAAGTGGGATGTGTAGATACTTAGAGGAAATTTTGGTAAAAATAAAGAAAGGCTTATCTTCGTAAATTTCTACCAGTTCTTCAAATTTTGATTATTTTTTTATTGTTCTTTATTTAAAATCATATTTGAGATACCCTATGATTATATTATAAAGATTCAAGAGCTTCGTTTAGCAATATAATTACTCTAATATCTTAAGCATTCTAATGGTTTGATTAATGAATTTAGAGTAATTTGACTATACGAATCTTTAAAAATTAGCATAGAGTACCTGATTTATTATTCTAAAGTTTCGAATGATTTATATAGCTATCCAATTATTTTAACGATACAAGTTTGAATAATTTGATTATAGAAATGAATACATTTGTTGGTATGTTAAAAACAAATTTTTTTCCATCATTATTATCTTTATAAAATTAACATCCACCAAATTCAAAATAATATTTGATATGTAATCAGCAAATTAAGTAAATACTTACTTTTTAGATTACAAAATATAAGATTTGCACAAATTCATCTTGTTAAACACTAAAAATATGCTTAATATTTTTTAATGGAAAATGCACAAAATTCTATATCATTAGTTATTATAATTGAGCTTTTTTATTAAAATTTCATGAATTTAATGAGGATACCGGAAAAATGTTCCAAGCAGAAATTATATTCATCATTAATGATTTTAAAGATTCTGATAAACATTTGTATGCTCTGAAATATTATTTATATGATCATTTTTGCGAGCGGATGAAAAAATAATAATATTATAAATAATTTTAAATCCAGATATTATTATCGTTCGAAGACATAATTACTATAGAGTATTTATTGATACTCTAAAATAATATTTTATTATTTTACAGTTATATAAATTATATTTGACGATTAGACAAAGAAAAAATTTCTTTATTGTTGTAAACGTCCTCTGCCTTTTAAAACATTGTGATCAAAATGTAGTTCTTAAATTATAGAGTATGCTCTTTTGATTATTAAGCCGATTCATATTCAATTCAAAGAAGTGGTAAAGTTTCTTAATACTGAATAATTCTTAAATAAAAGACAATCTTATTTTAATGAGATGACATTCATATATAGAATGAACATTTTTTAATATTTATAAACATTTCAGAAAATAAGCGTTAAATTGCGTAATTATACTTTTAATGTTTTTTTCGAATATTAAAAATTAATATATGCATTAAGATTAATATCACCCTATTTTTCATTCAAAATGATTTCAACTACTTATTAAATGAACGAACTTAACCTTTTCTAACCAAATTTTACTCTCGAAATGTTTTTGATTTTAATATTTATTCCAATCTACAGTATTCGAACACGCATAATGTGCTCAAAATGTTCCAACGTGATTTGTTTCACTGAAAATATTCATAATTTACAGTAAAATTGATTTAAAACATAATGCACTGTTGTAAAATTTTTATTCATATTCCTTCTAGCTTAATTTAACGTGGAATTATTCTCAAATATAATTACCCCTGGATACTTGCTCTTTATCTTTTTGAAGGAAAATTTTTTAACAAAATGAAAGTACTTAAAACGCTGCATTCGTGCGGAATATTTTAAATGATGATTATATGCGCATTGCGCATACAATCATTCAGATATGATTATCATTATCATTTATCACATACATTGTTAAAAAAATATCCTTTCTATATTAAATATGAATATTAAAATATATAAGGAACATCAATGTGTGTGTCTAATTTTTATTAGATTTAATTTTTTTAATTATTCTCATTTTTAAATCATTTTACGACCATCGACATTAAGATGGTTAGGAAAATATCGAAGTTGGTTTACCATTCATAATTTCGCACACTAACTAAAAGATGCATAATTGCATCACAATAGCAGAAACAAAAATTAGTTATAAGGTATAAAATTAAAGTTTTATTATTAATTTATATTTTATTTCCAATTTTAGACGGTTTCTAACAATAAATACAGAAAAAAATTATTAAAAAGAAGTAATTTGCTTAAAATATCAATAGAAATAATGATGAAAGAAAAATAATGATTAATTATCTCATTTTATCTTACATGGTGTGTTCCAATAGTAAAATCAGTATCCGAAACAGAATAAAACAGTCTATTTTTTTTATTCGTTTTCTACAATTCCAATGATATATATGTTATTTATAAGTGAATTATTTAAAAAACTAAAAAAATAAGTTGCTTATTCAAAAATAGGAAACGAAATCATTGGGTATACAAAATATTATTTCTAAAATAACAATAGGAATAATGATAGAAAAAAATAAGGCTTCATTTTCTAATTTAATCTCATTGAATTGCATTATGTGTTCTAATAGTAAAGTCAGTATCCTAAACCGAATAAAACAGTCATTATTTTTATTCAAATCTTATAATTCCAATGATATATCTGTTATTTATAAGTAAATTATTTAAAAACGGAAAAATAAGTTACTTCTGCAAAAATAGAGAACTGAAATCATTGAGTATAGAAGAATTCATCAAGTTAAATTATTTACTTATAGTAAATTCTTTAAAATCGTTATTTTCTAAGTTTATATTGTTACTGATATTAAATTATAAACTTAATCATAAAAATGTTTGAATCGTATATTAAAATGATTTTGAACATGATGCAATATGCAAAATAAATTATCTTTTTATAACTATCATGAGCTGTTTTTGACGATTTAGTGTTAGCATCATTTCGATTTGAGAGTGTACTCCTTTCTTCGCTGTAATGAATTTATTTCACGTCTCTTTAGACGATTTACTTATTTTTCCTAATGTTAATTTTTTTATTCTCAGCAGTGTACATTGAAGATACTTGCAACTCTTTCCTTTATTAACACCAGGGATATTCAGAATCCACAAATTCAGAAGGGGTAATTAAGCTCACTTCATCAGCTTTCGACATTTCAACTGAAGGGAAAAAAGATCTGAATAAATCTGCTCCTATGTGATTTCCTTTTCTTTTGGCGTAAATGCCTTTCACCGCAAACTTCTAGTAATTTAACGAACGGTTTTTTTTTTAATGAAGTTTCCTTTCAAATGGTATCTAAAATGCTGATGTCGAACTTTCCGTGAATTACGAAAAAATTTCTTTCTGCTCTAATTTTTTGTACGTAACTTTTTTGTATTTTTTCATGGGTACTAAAAAAATCTTAAAACTCATTTTATTTCCGATGTTGCAAACATAAATCATTACAGTATATTTCAAAATAAAAAATAATAATAGATAAAACTTTTCCATAGTTTTTTTTCAACGTTTTTTCTCAAAGTTCTCATATATTTAAGGATAATTTGTTTTAGAAATGAAAATCGGCAACAATATATGAGATATTTTTTGACAAATATTTGTCGCATATTAAACATAAGTAGAATTAAGTAAAGGAAACATAACACTGCTCTTTATTAGCTAGACATATATGTTTCGAAGCGATTGTTTTGATAGTTTATTTGAAATATCAAAAAAATCGAACAGATCTGAAGTATCAATTTTTAAATAATTGAACAGATCTAAGGGAATCAATTTTTAAACAATCGAACAAATTTGAAGTATCAATTAAGCTCAAAATAATCATTTCGACTTATTATTTAACAAACCTCATGAAATTTTATTTAATAACCCGTTTATTATTATTATTTTGAATATGAGTTTTCTTATTATTTTGAATATGAGTTTTATTATTATTTTGAATCTGATTTTACTTAGTTTTCACAAACCAATTTTATTAATGTAGTAAATTCTTTAAAAAAAGTTCATTATTTTGTTAAATGTATTATCCAATTTTCATCCATTGTTGAAAAATTGATATAATCTTGTATATTTAATGTCGTAACTGTTTACATAAGTCAGCAACCTGGGATAGGAGTAGAGTGTCCTGTATCTAGGCGTCACAGGTGCGAGAACCGGGCATGGTTGTTATTTTGCGTTCTATCTGGGAGTAGTGTGAATGTGTTCCCCTGTAAAAAGGGGCTGTGCAAGCGAATGTGAAGCATGAAGTAGTGAAGTCATACTCTTGACCCTAGTTGACGCTACTGTACAATAAACAAGGACGCTAATTTAGGCTAAAATTAATGACGCCTTCTATCGGTGGGCTTATAAAGTGCCATGAATACCAAAAACTACTTACAACTACTAATTACATAAAGAATCAGAAAGTGGAATTACAAACTGAACTTGAATGTGTAATTGAGAGATAGATAACCATATGTATACTCATTTCCAAAATTTAGGTCTCAAAAATGTTTTTCAAAGTAATTCTAAATGGCTACTATAAAATGTAAACAAATTTTATTTTATATATTGTGAAGAATCGGTAACAATGTGTTAACTTTTGCGGTGGGAAAAAAGTCGCTTAGCATTAATTTTTCAGGAACTATTGAAATTAGACCATTTAGGCATTTGGGAGTTTTAACTATAATTTTGTTAATATTACATATTACAAAAAAAAAAAAAAACTGTTTCCAGTAAGAATGAGTTTTTATTATCGTTTAAACGATTCCTTGAGATGGAAAGCCATTGTCAGACTAGAAGATGGCAATCTCAATCGGAGTTGCCTCTATGGCTCCAAGTGGTATCCAGATTGTGAAATCAATTCCAAACAAACGGTACGGTAACCAGGAAGGTCAGCCAAGGCCGTCACAGAGCAACGACGCCTGCACAGGATCGCTTTTTAGCATAAAGCACAGGACGGCATAGGCTGATAGCGGCTCCTCAACTAGCTCGTGACCTTGCTGCTGCTTCTGAAATAAGAATTTCCAGACAAACACTATACAGACGTCTAGCAGAGAGGGACCTTTATGCCCCGCAACCAGTTGGGTACTTCCCTTTGACTACATTCAATAGAAAGGTACGGTTGCTGTGGTTGATGTGAGACTTACTACACAGAGTGATAGTCGTCGAATCTTCATCTGGAGAGACGAGGAACTCGCTATCACCCCTCCTACGTAAAACAAATCAACAGATTTAGTGCAGAGTAATCCTTGCTTGGAGTGGCATAATGTTGTGCAGTCGTAAACTAATGCACGTCTTCGATGGGGATTTTGTCAATGTACATCGCTATAAGGATCCTTGAAGCCTATGTGAGGTTGTTCCGGAGTGCGTTTGGCCCAGATTTCATGTTTATGGACGGTAATGCGCGCCCACACAGAGCCAGATCGTTGATGATTTTCTTGAGGAAGATTATATTCGACGTATGGACCGGCCCTTGAGATCTCCGCACATTAATCGTATTGAACATGTTTGAGATGATATCGGTAAAGCCATGGAACAGCATATCCCTCCTGCTAATAATCTCCTACAGTTAAAAGCCGCAATTTTGGAAGAATGGGATTTGTTCCCCAAGCATTTATTGACATCCACATAAACAGTATGAAAACTCGCTTTGAAGCACGTTAACAGTGCACGTTCAGGGCAGGCCTTCTGGGAGGTGCGGCGAGTGCTCTTCATGCCCCGCGACTGAGGGGAGCCTCGGCCGTGATTAAGAATTAAAATATTGTTCTGAATAATAATAATAAATTACACATACTAAAAATCCACAAGCTTGTTTCCATGTTTCTAGCTGAGTATCGACTGTTGCCTTTATTAAGCAAAGATCTCAATGATATCTGTAAAAAGGCAGGAAAAGTTGATTTATGAATAAGGAAATCCACTTCAGACATGTTAAGACAGAGCGATATGCCTAAGTACAAAAGTCGAGGCTGAGGCTGGGTTCAAATAGACTTGTAAATCATCAACTATCTACTTTTTTCCATATCTAACGTAATTTTTTTCATGTGTGCATCCTGTGCATGCTTATTTATGTTAATTTGTTCAAACAAAAAGTAAAATGATAGTAAATTAAACAATCAACTCTTAGCAATGCATACTGAATTTCTCCTTCATCTCTCACAACCGTGATGAAAATAATTAAAGAAATAGTTAAATGGAGCAGCAGACGGATTTAGAAATATGTCAAATTTACAGTATATATTATAGTCTAGTGCAAGTGTGCTAAATATTATTAATATAAGTAGATTTACAGTCACTTACTTCACCTACTAGATATTAGCGCGTTTTAAAGACAGGGCCAGCCTTCTTAATGAAGGGGCCCGGGGGCAAGTAGCAATTTGGGGTCCTAATTTTTTTGTGAAGTAAAAAAACGAGCACATATTATTAAAGAATATTTATTTAATGCGTGGTTTTGTTTTTGCTAATACATCAATTATTTCAGAAAATCTTTTAAAATTTGCAATTTCTTTTTCAATACTTAATATAACAAGTGCATTTAAGCGTTCTGAACACATGCTTGACAAAAGATAATTCTTAATTAATTTTAATTTGCTAAAAGAGAGCTCAGAAATCGATATAGTAACTGGCAATGTAAAGAAAATTTTTAATTCAGTTAATACATTTAGAAATAACTCATTATATTTATTATTTAGTATGTATTGCAATTTGTCTTGCACGTTATTTCCATCTCTTCCATTCAAAATCAAACCCCTCATAGTAAACAAATTTCTTGGATTAGGTTTTCATCTACATCTTTGGCATAAAACTTTACAAAATTTTGGTACATACCTTTAACTCATGTTTTTTTAAAACTTTTATATCAGTGACTAAATTGAAATCAGAAATGATATTTGGTATTATTTAAATATATCATCTATTTGTACAATAACAGTATCAATTACAGCTTTTAAAAAATAATACCTAAATTCCTCTATTGTGTTTTTTATAATTTCGTCTTCTGCTAATAGGAATATAATCTTTTCCTTTTTCAAATTCATTTTACAGAAAAACGTTCTGAAATGCTCAAATTACGTGATAGCACTTTTGCTTCGTCTAAAAATGTGTTAAATTTTGTTCTTAAATTTTGAATTTCAATTTTAGTTTGATTGATTAAATTGAAAGCCCGAGTCAATAGGAATTGTTTTTGTTTGAAATAGTTTATTGATAAAGTTATTGCAAACCATATTATTAAACATAAAATAAAGGGCATTTCTTGTATTGCATCTAATAAGCTTTTAACATCGTACACCGCTATATTATCGTTACGTACATCAATAAATTCTTCTAAAGAATTACAAGTTAGTTCAAACTGCGTATATATAGCTTTAACCGAACCAATATTGGCTTCCCAACAAGTATCACATAATGGTTTAAGAGTAATGTTTGAATGCTTTTGTAGAATTTCCCATATTTAGCTTTGGATACTGCTATATTATAGTTATTTACATCAATAAATTCTTCTAGGGCATTACAAATTTGTTCTCACTGTGTATATACAACTTTAACCGAATCTATATTGTCTTCCCAACGAGTGTCACATAATGGTTTAAAAGTAATGTTTAAATGCTTTTGTAAAATTTCCCATCTTTTTTAGATGCGGAAAATAAGCAATACAAACGTTGCAATATCAAAAAAAATTTACAATTTATATTGCAGGAAGCGGCATTACAAATTAATAAATTAAAGGAATGTGATGAGCAAGGTACATAAATTGCATGTGGGTTAGAGAAAATATTCGAGACCGTACACCTTTATATTTCACCATTTCATGTTGCTACCGTTTTCGCATGCTTGCCCTCTACAGTTCATACTATCTGAATCAAGTTCGTTTAATCTTTCTAATAGAGTGTTTTTATAGTTTTTCGCCAGTCAGATCAGTTACTTCAATAAACCCTATAAATGACTCATTTATAGTTAACCTTTTCTCTCCAAAATTTACATATTTAATAATCAGTGAAGTTTGTTCCTTATGGGAAATATCAGGAGTAAAATCCATTTGTATACTATAATTCATGGCCGATTTTAAATTGTGTTTAATTTTGTTAAGAACTTCATTTTGTAACTCAGAAATAATTTGTTCTTTTGACCTACATACTAAATCACGCACAATTGTATTTTTAGAATTTATTATTTTGTTTATACTCTTATCACAAGATCTATTTACTTAATAATTCGATTAAATTTAAAACTTTTCGATTACTAGGCTTATCTATTATTTCGTGAGTTCCTCTAATTGGAAGATTATTAACGCTAAAATTAAAATCGCTTCTATAATTCTTTGAAATAGTAATTTGAGTCGTGTAGTTCCTTTCTTATATTAACTTGATTTTTTTTTCAATATTAGCACATAAATATAGTCGTTTTAATAATTTTTTCCAAGCAATAAATGAATTAATAGGATAAATAGAGCATTCATGATCTTGAATTACATTTCACAATTTTCTCCAGTTATTATAGCCACCTATAAATCATGTAGTTGGGTCATTTCCTCTTCTTTTGCAAAATAGTATACAACAAAACAAAATACAGAGACTTGCATCGTTGAACAAATTAACCAAATGCGAAGT
This sequence comes from Argiope trifasciata, assembly GCA_026543055.1. Taxonomy (NCBI): domain Eukaryota; kingdom Metazoa; phylum Arthropoda; class Arachnida; order Araneae; family Araneidae; genus Argiope; species Argiope trifasciata. Next base: position 5,290,771 of record JAPMOQ010018920.1, read on the forward strand.
TGAGTTGCACCATTTTTCCTTTTTTAAAAATAGTGTGCAATAAAAAAATCATCTACCTTCAGCATTTTTAGCAAAAACTTCTTTATGTTTCACAAGTCCCCTTTTTTAACACACAGCATTCTAAATTTAATAGTTATAATACATGGCCATAAACCAGGATAATTTGTACTCTCTTGATCATGTTTGTTGTTGTCATTTTCGTCATTATTTTCTGATTCGGTCACATTTGTATAAACACATGATTTTTCAACAAATTTCACCATTTCAACTGTTTTATTGCTGGACTGGGTACTTTGTGCGGAACTTTCTTCCTCAGTTAAAGTTTGAATTTCAATTTTTGAATCTGGAGGCATTTTTATGTAGCAAAGGAAACAGATTTACTTGTGACCTTTCGAAGTTTAGCTTTTCTTCTTTCTTCTTTGCTGATAATTTTCTTTTTTTGACACCCAGAAGGATATAGAAAAAGCTGAAGAATACTTAAATATGTGGATAAAAACCTATTGATTTCAAAAAGGCGAAAAATTGAGCATGTGGTGTCTTACCAAGTAAGAAAGGTAATGGAGTGTTCGTGTTTTGAAAAAAGTGCAAACGCTGAGCATTGAAATTTGGACATTCTGACAATATGTGTTGGACAGACATTTGACAATTACATTGAGAACACAGAGGTGGTTGTTCGCCAAGCAACAAGTGGAGATGAGTGAATCTAGTGTGCCCAATACGTAAACGGGTAAATACTGTATCTGCTTTTCGATTCGGTAATGAAGTCCATGGTTGTATATGAGGTTTGATAATATGCAGTTTATTGTTAGTTTCAAGGTCCCACTGAGCTTGCCATTCTGAATAGAGGAGGTTTTTAATGTGATTATTTATGTCACCCAGAGAAATAGATGAGATCACCGGAATGCTTGCCAATTTAGTGGCCTTGTCTGCCTCCTCATTGCCCAGAATTCCTACATGAGAGGGTATCCAACAGAACAAAATAGTAAAATCAAGGGAAGTTAGTTTGTTAAAAATATCTAGAATTTGGAAAACCAAAGGATGATTATGAGGATGGAGGTAAAATGATTTTAGTGATTGTCTCAGAAATTTCTTCTAATGCATATAAAATCGTAGTCATTTCTGCCGTAAAAATAGAACAGAAGGAATGAAACTTAAAGGAAATTACTGTATTTGGGAAGATAACTTCGAAAGAGACATGATTAAATGATTTTGACCCATCGGTGTAAATTGGAAGAAAGTCTTTATATTGTTGCCTGTGTTCAAGGAAAATTTGTTGATAAATAACTTCTGTTGTCTCAGATTTGTTAAAAGTATTGAACAGGTCTAAAAATTGCATATTAAGATTTTTCCAAGGTGGAAAGACATTTGTCAGAAGAGGGGTCAATTGTAGATTCAGCAGGTTTTCTGAAAGGAAGTTTTGGACTCTTGTAAAAAACACTGGTATGGACGACTTTCTAGCCGCTTGCAGTCTATTTAAATACGGGCGAATTTTAAAATTATGAAATGGATTATTCATGTTTGATTGAATTCTAAAATAATAGTTCAAAGACAGCATTCGTCTTCTTACATCAAGAGAGGGTTCGTTGCATTCGATATAAAGGCTTTTAACAGGAGATGTCCTGAAAGCTCCGGAACAAAGTCTGACTGCTGTGTGATGAACAGGATCCAGTTTTCTTAAGACGCTTTTTCTGGCAGATCCATAAATTTCGCTGCCGTAATCCAATTTAGAGAGCACCATGGCTTTATATATTTTAATCAAAGAATTTCTATCCGCTCCCCAAGCTGTAGATGACAAGAATTTTAAAATATTCATAACTCTTTCACATTTTTTCCGTAATAATTTTACATGAGGGAGAAAAGTTAGCTTCTTGTCAAATATTATGCCTAAGAACCGGATTTCGTCTAAAAATGGAATGATTACATCATTTAATTTGATTTCTGGGTTAGAGTGTAAGTTTTTCTTAAGGCAAAAGTGAACACCCGCAGTTTTTGATGCAGAAATATTAAAACCATTATTATTGCACCATTGTGTAATGCTATTAACTGCAATCTGCAATTGCTTTTGTATAAAATTCATATTTATTCCGATGCATGAAATATATAGGTCGTCAACGTATAAATGGCCCTTCACAGTAGGCGATAACTGTTTTAAAATGCTATTGATTTTTAAAATAAAAAGTGTCACACTTAAAACACTATCTTGAGGAACTCCTTCTTCTTGGATGAAGAAGTCTGAAAATTGGGACTGCACTTTAACTTGAAATTTTCTGAATTTTAAAAAGTTCTTTATAAAAATAGGCAGGTTTCCTCTTAGTCCAAGATCATGCAAATCTTTCAAAATCCCGTACCGCCAGGCTCGATCGTATGCCTTTTCGATATCAAAAAATATGGCAAATAAATGCTTTCTGTGTAAAAATGCAAGGCGGATGTCTGTTTCAAGGGCTAGGAGATTATCAGTGGTGGTACGACCTTTTTTAAATCCACTCTGAGATGGATGAAGAAAGTTATTGTTTTCCAGGTAATAAATTAGTCTGCGATTTATCATACGCTCAAGTAATTTACAGAGGCAACAGGTCAAAGCAATGGGGCGATAGTTTGACGGGTCTTGAGGATCTTTCCCTGTTTTCAACAATGGAATTATTATTGCGTTTTGCCAAATAGTAGGAAAGTTGTGTTCGCGCCAAACACGATTGTAGAAGAGTAATAAGGTTTTCTGAGACTCGACAGTTAAATGTTTAATCATGGAATAGCTAATATTGTCCGGTCCTGGAGAAGAGTTGTGGGCACTAGACAAACATGATTGCAATTCCAGAAACGTTAGATCGCAGTTGTACGGCAAAGTAGTCCGAGAATTAAAATTTAAGTTTTGTTTTTCTGCATTTTTTTTTTTGTAATTCAAAATTTCAGGAGTGCAATTTTGGCTGTTAGAAGTATAAGCGAAAGTTGCGGCAATGCAATTTGCAATATCTTTTACGGATGAAATTGTATTTCCATTATGAACTAAAATAGAAACACTATTAGTGTGAGAAACACCTGAAGCTCTTTTTACTTTGTTCCCCAGATGGCGACTGGATATTTTAGAGGTGATATTAGAGACAAAGTTTCGCCAAGAAATTCTTCGAATGCGTCGTTGAATTTTTCTGGATTCTGCTCTGGCCTTTTTAAAGTAGATAAAGTTTTGTGTGGTGGGATGTCTTCGGAAAATACTCCAGGCCTTTTTCGGTTTTTTGTATGCCTGTTGGCAGTCGGCATTCCATCAGGGCTTGTTTTATTTTCTTCGAATGCCATACGTTTTTGGAATAGAATTGTCTGCTGCGTCTATTATAGTATTGACAATATGATTTAATGCTTCCTCAATAGTTGAAGATTTAATTATATGAGAATCAATATTAGCCAGAGAGGTGAACTTCTGCCAGTCCGCTGCATTTAAGACATATTTAGGGGGATGGTAAGAGCCAGTAATACTGTGTCTACTATCTGTATTAACTAATAGGTGAGGAAAGTGACTGTAAATCTACTTACCTTATATTAACAATATTTTGCATACTTGCACAAGACTATAATATTTATTATGAACGTATATATCCAAATCCGGCGACTGTGACATTAAAACTTTTTTCTTAATTTTTTTTTTCATCACGTTTACGGCCGGTGAATCAGTAATGCAATATGCATTGCTAGGAGTTGCTCGTTTAATCTATCATTTTACTTTTTTTGTTTGAGCAACTTAATATAAACAAACATATATAGATGCACGCATAAAAAATATTACATTAAATGCAGAAAAAAAAGTATACAGCTGAGGATTTACAAATGCTTTTGAACACAGCTTCAGCTCCCAGAAGTCACACCGCTCTGTCTTAACATGTCTGACGTGGATTTTTTAAATTCATAAATCATTCTCCACCCCCCTTTTTAATAGGTATCATCGCGATTATTGGCTAACGACGGCGTCGACGCTTAACCAGCCAAGTGGGATAGGACTTGTATACTTTCAGTGTGTGTAAAAACTATTATTGTTTAGAGCATTATTTTAACTCTAAATCATAGTGGGGCCTCCCTGAGGTGCGGGGCCTAGGTGCATTACACCCGCCACCCACCGCCCATACGGCTGGCCCTATGTATAACATTTAGTAATTTGGAAATTCATTCTATAAACCGCTTTAATACCTTTAGATATAACAATGTTCATGCCAAAGAAATATCTCTCTGGGTGTCCGAAAAGAAAATCATCAGAAAAGAAAAAAGTAGAACAGTTAAAACTTCAAGAAATCAGAAGTAGACATGTTTTCTTTGCTACGAAGTAATACTGACAATGAAATTGCTTCGACTTCAGAAGTTAATACTTAAACTTTAACTGGGGGAGAAAGGTCCGTGTAAACTACACCGTCTTGTAATGAAAATGGTGAAACAGTGAAATTTGTTGAAAAATCGTGTGTAAGTGCAAACATGATCGAATCAGAAAATAATGACAATAACAAACATGATCAAGCGAGTGAAAATGATCCTGATTAATGGCCGAGTATTATAACTAATAAATTTAGAATACTTTGTGTTAAAATTGGACCTGTTCAACATAAAGGGATTTTTTCTAAAAATGGCGAAGGTAGTTCATTTTCCTCTACGTATTATTTTAAAAAATGACAAATGGTGAAACTCAACTTTGCAGGTTTTTAATTCATTTAAAAACACTAGACACCTTTTTTTCGTTTTTTATTTTTACTTTTTTCCAGAAGAAGTGAAAATTACCAAACTACAAAATTTATAGAAGGCTGTATTAACTGGAGAAAGCTGTCAAATATAATCCTAGATCAAAAGCGTTCTAGTTGTCATTTCAATTCGTTTGTTGCTTGGAAAGAATTACTATAACGACTAAATTTGTGTTTGACTACTGATAAAACAATTCCAAATTAATATAAGTAAGGAAACGGCATGACTTAAATTACTTTTTCAAAGAATTACAGATCTTATCCTATTTTTAGAGTCAAATAATCTACTACTTCATGGAAACCACGAAATGATAAGAACGCCTAATAATGTAATTCGAACTAAATTCGAATTACTAAGTAAATACGATTCTGTACTTATAGATCATATAAACAGAATAAAAAATTCCACTTTCTTTCCACTTAATTAATTAATTAATTAATTCCACTTAAACTTTTGTTAAACGGGTGTTCATTTATTTTCATTTGGAATAATTTTATTAAAAAAGCGCACCTGAATTTATATGTGTATGCTTAAAGAAGTTAATGATAATTTTAAATTTAAGTTCTAAAAATATTTTTAAAAATTTTTACATCACATGATAAATGTCTAATTGAATTTTGAATATTCTTTTGTGAACAAAGTATTTAATTTATGAATCTTCTTCTGTAAAAGGGAATTGTTTAAAGCTCTTCTAATATACTGTTTTTTTATATATTGTTTTCGTTAAAAGGATATGAGATATTAAATAAATGATATAAGTGCTCACTGCTTATATAAACAAATTTTTTGAAAGTATAATATAGAGAAAAAAGGTGAATTTTAAAAGCCAACCAAAATATTCTGATATAAGAAACAATTAAAAATTTATAATTAGTAATTGCTGTTGACAAGTATAGCTTTCACGAGTGATTAACAAAAAAAACTGATATTAATTAGAATTTCTTTTTGATGCTACGAACCATAACTAATATTTGTTACAGATAAAATTAAAATAATATTACCATTAAAATCTTTTATTTTAATGGTAATATTATTGAATTAGTTTTTGAGCTTAAGTGGAATTTATATAAATTTTCTTATTATAAAAATTATATGAATGTTTCAATGCAGATAATTTAAATCATGAATACAAACATTAATTAAAAATAATAATTTAACACTACTAAAAATATTGTTAATCAAATTAATATATAAATGACATTGTTAAAACGCATCTTTTATTTAATGAAAATATTTCATTAGCAATTTTTATCAAATTAAAGTAATTTAATTCATTCAATTTACCTGAAATTTTTTTCAAAAGAAAAAGTCATTTATTATATTTTAAATCAATATTTCTCGTAACCAATGAATGTTTAATCTACTATTTTAAAAAGAAAGGAAATTATTTTTTGAGAAAATAATTATTCTATAATTTTTAGTAACTGATAATATAACAGTTTTTTGATAAGCAGGTAATGTTCAGTTAAATTTTTAAAATATCATTCTTATTTAGTTAATTATACAGATTATAAGTTGTTGTTATAATGATTTAACCAATATTTTTGCATAGAATTTACGGATTATTTATCAAAGTTCCTTGAGAAAAAAAACTATTTCTTTTTTTTTCTATATGATTTGATACTATATTTGAAATAATACTATTACAACTTATTTATGAAAATGTATAAAACAACATTGTGGGTGTAAATGGCGACTTTATTCAAATTATACACCATAGACCTGAGCACTAGGATCCCATTGATTAACGAACCGAAGGATTCATTATTCCAGAATTTCTGTAAGTATGTCGAGACCCAATCCTTATACAGCATGATTGAGTTCGCCATTCGAGTTGAACCGCTTCCCATTCAGATGTTATTTTCAGGGTACTTGTTCGGACTTTAGCAGTAGCGAACTGCTCCCACTTGAACTTGGCCAGTTCCTCATGTATGACCCTGGAAACGTGCGGATGCGAGTCATCATAAAGCAGTACCTTACCCTCTGAGAGTAGCTCTAGTCTTTTGTTCTTGATGGACTTGCTTAATCTTCGGAGTGTCTCACAGTACACATCAGACTTAATAGTTTTTCTGTGCTTGAGGAATTCAACAAGTGGCTGCTGACTTTAGATGGCGAATTTAAGGACGCTGTGAAGGATTGGGTACCACCACAGGAATTCTCGGAACAAGGAATCATTTGGCTCTTTAACCAATGGGATCGTTGTTCTCAGGTCTATGGTGTATACTTTGAATAAAATCTTCATTTATACCCACAGTGCCGTTTCGTACCTTTCATTTGAGGATTTCTTGTATGTGTTTAATTATTCTAAATTTTTAAAACAATTTTATTTAGTGTTTAATTACTTTAACGTTTAATCATTGCGATTTTTTTTATCATAAAGAAGAAATTCCACTTAGTGGTTTGCAATTTTTTTTATTTTACCAGACAAATAATTTTTGATAAAAACAAGTTAATAAAACAGGCTTCTTTTACAAATATCATTAAAAATACAAGAAACGTGGCTGTCGACATTTTTTAAACTGAAACCTGTACTTCCAAGAAATATCAACTTGAGTCATGGAACTTTCTGCATTTCCACTGAAAGTAAAAGATCTTTCAGAAATAAAACAAGAATTCAAAACAAGAATCATTTGTTTTCCAGTGCTTTAAAATCACTCAGAGAAAAAGAAATTCTAGAGTAGCAAAGGAATCGTTCATTTATTCTTACAAAAAACTCAAGAATTCGAAAAGCCTTTCAGAACTAAATATTTTATTTTTAAATCGCTTCATAGGTTATCATGGAGGCCTAAAATGTGGATATTTGTAAAAATTGCAAAGGTTCCTTTTCTATATACTTCGAGTACGAGAAAGTTAAAAATGAAGGGAAAAAAAACCTAAAAATATATTATAATTTATTATCACTTAAAAGTATATGGTGATAACAGTTTTAAGTACATTACAAAGTTATAAACATGCATTTTCTTACATAAAATATTTAACAGAAAATATTATTCATTGCGAACCAGTTGTTCAATAATGGCAGCTAGTATTAAAATGATAATTATAAAAAAATTGAATAAAATTATTATTATTTTCTTATTTTCAGGATAATTACTATTCAAATTAGTCTAAATATTTTCCTTGTTTTCTTCTATGATTAAAACTTTATGTTTTTGTAATTGAACCGACGAAAAAACAGTAGATGATATATTTCAATTAACATTAATATTACTCATCACTGAAGAAAAAATTTAATTGCATTTGTGTGTCCCTGATAACGTATAATAATTTTTTAAATTTATAAGCAATATTATTTTATACAAATAAACTAATTAAATAATACGCATTACTGAAATAGTGACTCTTTATGCTTTAATAAATATCAACTATGCACTACTAAAACATACAAAATATGTCAATGTAATGTACTGAATTCAACTTTGCTTAGTCATTATTTATCTCAAATGAAGTTTTAACTGTGGTTTTCTGTTGGTGAATTTTATTTTTTAAATTTAATCAACTAAAATTGAATACATGTTTTGGACAGATGAGGGTTATTTTATTAAAAGCTGATTTGAAAATATTAGATTGATAGGCCTTAGTGCTTTTTACTATACTCCTACTATAAAACCCCATCTATAATGTATATGAATAATTCTTTCTATATTATAAAATGTTTATTCTGCTTATTTATGATCTGCGCTTCGATATTTATTATTTTATAAATTATTAATAATATTTGTAATTCTAGAGTTTATAGACTAATATAAAAATATTCGAAAAAAATTATATTTTATATAGTAAGTTGTCATGTTTCTTACATTTCTTTTATTAAAATTTTCAATGCGGCTTTAATATCCAAAATTTCTAGCAAAGAATCCAATAAAATGGGAGCATATGCCATAAGTATTACATTTCAAATAATATTAATAATATCCTAGTTCCATTTTGCTTGGGAACGATAACTTATCCTTGAGCACGTAGAGCCGAAAACATGTTTCAGAATACATTGTCCATACTATTCCACTTACCTTTGAAACGTATGCGTCAATACATTTCAATTCATCGTTCGTTGAAACCATTTTTGACAATGCAAGATTCACATCTATGCGTTTTCTATTCTTAAGAACAGAAAAAAAAATTCTTAATGTTTTTCTCAAGACGAATACAAAATGCATTCTAGATTACGGGTGATCGAAAAGCAAGCTTAACCCTCAGGAAGAAATAATTTGATGCATTTTGCCTTTTCCAGTCTAGAATCGGTAATGCAAAGAAAATGGAACCAGGCTTTTTATTTCCTGAAAACATAGCCTAGATTATTTTTTTCGGTTTAGAAAATGAGTTTCTAGAAGCAAAACTTTTCATTTCTTCTTGCTCCGCTGTTAGAAAAGTTTGATCTAATCATTTCTAGAGAATCAATAGGATTTCAGAAAATGTTTTCTATTAAATATAACTCTTTATGTACTCTATTTTTTTTAAAAAAAGAGGAGTTATGAATTTTCCACATTGTACTTACAATAATTAAAATAAAGGTTTAAATTTCATTATTTACTTTCAAAAGTACAAATGGAAATTTTTAGAATTTATTTTTTGCAAAACTTTGATAATAATTGTACTTTCATATTTTTAAAAATAAAATTCCCCCATATATTTTATTTCCTTGCTTTGAAATTGCGAAATTAGATGCACACAGAAACACATTTACTGCTGTTCCTTTATTTAGTTAATTTTATTTATGCTTTTAACGTTCCATCCCTATCATTGCTTGAAATTATCTGTACTTTTGTATGATGTATAAATTTGAGCTCGTGTTATATTCTATAATAAATATATTTTACAAGGGTTTTCAAATGTAAAAGTACGAAATGGTAACAACGTAACCGCTCGCGTATTTGCTTATGCCGCTGAGGGAGAACGGAGCGAAACATCTATGGAGGCAATTGATGTCTCCATCGTAGATAGGAGCATGCACAGGAGAGAGCAGAAAGAGACCGCTATCCAATTGCATTACTTGTTGAATTACCTCGCGCACTGAAGAACCATTAACTCCGATGTCTATTGTGAGACACTCCATCAAGGACAAAAGACCTGGTTACTCAAGAAGGGCGTGGTTCTGCTTCAAGATAACTCGCATCCACACATCTCCAGGCTCATACACAGGAAACTGACCATGTTCAAGTGGTAGTAGCTGTACAACCCCTCCCCCTACAGCCCAGACATGTAATCCTGCAATGTTCATGCATTTAGCCCCTTGATAAAATATCTGAAAGCGAAGCACTTCATCTCGGATAGCGAATTCAAGGACACTGTAAAGGGCTGAGTCTCGCCTTGGCCATGGGAAATTTTTGAATAAGGAATCCTTCGGCTTGTTAATTAATGGGATTTTTGTGTCTATAGTGCATACTTTGTATAAAGTCTTCATTTATACCCACAATGTCGTTCGTACCTTTTTGTTTGATCATCCTATGTGTAATGATCTTTATATTACAAACCAGATTGTGAAAATTTTGACTTTCCTTTGTCTCACATTTTGAAATAAATTAAAATAATTTCTAAAATTAATTTTCTTCATAACAATATTTGTAATATTATTAGTAGCTAAAGAAGAAAACCAACCTTTTTACTTATAATTCTCTATATAAGTAGACAAAACATTTTTATTACTCCTATCTGAGATATTTTAAGGTTAATCTTTATTAGTATTAAGGTTCTCCATTTAATAACATCTTTTAGAAAACTTTATATTTTGATATTTCACATAAAATATTTGTAAATATGAATTAAGCGCTTTCGGATCCTATAAAAAACAAAAAAAGCTGGTTCCCCAATTCTTTTATTATTATATTTATATTCATACATAATTTTAAAGCAATGGAATGAGGAAATAAAAATGTCGGAAATATTATTTCCAACCGGTAATAGCAAACAAAACACAATATGAAATTTATTTGTAATTATATTTTGGGTTACCTCTGCATTTTAGTATAATGAGGATTAAATATTTTTGGAAGACTTTAATAAATGAATTTCTTAAACATAACTAAAAATCTATTTTCGTAAATAAATTTATAACATTTCACACGCTTTATGGACAATACATTCTAAATGGTTAAGTACCGAGTTTAATATTTTCCCTTTTAATACTAAGAATATTTTAACTCCAGATCATTATTCCAAACTATGCAACGCAATTTTAAAATACATACTTTTTTTCTAATACTTTGTCTTGCAATGTAATTAAAAGATATTCAAACAATGGACATCGTCTTTTTATGGAGTTAGAGAATTACTAAATGCATTTAGGAATACATAAGAAATATTAAGAATTTAAAATATTATTAGTTTAAATATTATTTGAAGTCCCATACTTTACAAAATACGCATGTTTAATTTTGCATTTGTTATTTTTATTATTTTCCTTTTAATATCACTCAAATATGTATGCCATTTTTTACTCCTAGTTAAGTAATTACGATGTATGAAAGAAAAACCCAATATAAATGTTGTTGTTTTTAAATTAACAGCTTAGAAACACAATTCTTTTTTCAGTTTTTTTTACAAGATATCTTTATTTAAGAGGGAAAATAATGTGTAAGCTTTTATTAAAGCTTCCTCTTTTTACCATTTAGTAAAATCTAAGTTTTTTTTAGTTCCGGAAATTTACTTTAAAAAGTATATATAAATTAACATATTTCATTCATTCAACAACACATATTTATCTTTTAAAAAATCGTAAGAAGGAGGATTTTGCATATTTCGCAGCCTTTTGAAATAATTTTCAGTCCAGGTAATTCTTTTTCAAAACACTTGGGGCTAAAATAAAAACGAATCTAGTATGCAATATTTTTAAGACTTCCTTTCAATTTTAGTTAAGATACAAATAGATCATGCATTTTCTTATTTTGAAAATGAAAGAGACATTACGCGTGGTTCATAAAAAATTGAAAAAAAATATTTTATTTAATCTCATAAAAACCATATTATAAAAAATTAGGCTTTCAAATATTAAATAATCCATAAATGTCTAATTTTTGGAAGTTATAGGACACTATAATGCATTTATAAAGGATTAATCAAGAATTGCATACAAGAATTATCATGCTAAACAATATGAAATGCTCTTTATAATTTTAACACTACTACGGTAATTATACATCGCATTTTCGAAACAATCTGTTAATGGCCGAAAGAGGTGTTTTGTTAGAGTAACAAATATCAATTTTATTACCTTTACCTTACCAATTTTATTTACCTTTAAGAATATTTTCTATATCAGTATTTATATGCAATGGAAATATAATCTTCAAATAGCAATCATAATAAAAAAGCATTAATAAAACCCTTAATTTACAATTAAATTTTCGACATTGGAACATTCCATTTGGAGCCATTTACAGACATATAAAACATGCATAGAAATAGGAAAATATCTCCAATTAACAGGATTGTATCATAATATGAACTACGAATATATATAAAAAATGTTTTGCTCTAATATGTTTTCTAAATGTATTTTTAAGTTAAGGCTAAATTTATCTTTTTTTTTCTTACTTCAGTTACTCTATGCTATGTGATGAGAATAAGTGATTGATATCCAGATTTGAATGAGATTGTCTTTGATGTTGCTATTGCTTAGCTCATATAAATTAATATGGATGAATAAATGGATGATTTTCTTAGTAATATAAAAAAAAGTAATGAAATGAAAAGAGATGGCTAAATTAGCCCCAGAAGGACATAAAATCAATTTCAAAGGAAAGAATACCGGATTCCCGTCTTAAGAGATTAAAATTATCAGGAGCGATTAGTCAATAATGACTCAAATGGATATATGGTATTTTTTTTCCAAATTACAAAAATGAAGCTATATGTAATTTTAGATCAAAATATAAGCTCCTATTACTGCTACCTACATTTCAGACTCAATGATTATTATTAATCGCACTGTCTCAATCTGCGTATTTCATTAAAAACAAGGCCATATTTGAAAAACAATAAAGGCAGTAATGCCATATAATAGAATGCTTTAAATAAGTATGAATTTCTTTTTAAAGAGCATTAAAAATGTGTTATTCCTTGATAAAAATGAATACTTCTCGGTATGAAAAGTAAAATTGTATAGTTAATTTTGATTTTCCAGTTATAAGTTGGGAAGTTTGTATACCATTTTTATTTGATATATATATGTTCAATGAATTCAATTTATTTCAATTGTAAACTTGATGCTTAAACTGTATTTAATGAGTCGTAAACCTGCATGCCATTACTAATTTAATCTTAACATAAAAGATAATAAAATGTATGATTTCATAAAAATTGCAATCCAGCAGCATATTTATTCTTTCTTCTTATAACTATATTTAATAATTCCCATCTACTATATTAACTGATTACACATATTTTTTTTTGATAAGGGAGATTCTGTTTTATATTAAAACTATCAAATGTTATTAATTATCCAACGATGGTTTTATAATGCCAGTTAAAACTCATACGTATATATTAAAGAATCGATAGAAAAAATTAGAATAAACTGTCCTTCATCAAGTAGACGTATCGAGAACCAATCAATTAATATATTTGGTGTTACAATAAAAAAATCTTTAATATATCGATTCAAACTTACTACTTTATTCTTTGTAATTATAGATTGAATTTTAAGAAGTGGATAAAAATGAAAACAATATTGATTCTAATCATCTAGAAATACAACTTTTGCCATTAATGATACAGAAAATACAAATAACTCATTGTTTTTAAACAATTTATTATACCAAGTAGCACATCCTATTACACTATATTATACAATATTGTGAGATGTTACATAATTTAATATTTAACAATATTATACAATCTTACGAATATTGTTTAATTTAATATTGTTTAATGTTAATAATTATTTACCGTATTGTATAATATATGTGTTCTACTAGGGTAATAGTTTGCATATAAATTTTGAAAATAAATCTGAGATTTCACTAACTAATGCTTGGTAGCATGTTTCTTTTCCAACAAAAATCGGGGGCCAGCGAAAACAAATCAACGTCTTAAAATAGATTAACCTAAGTTATCTATGTTTGCATATTCGTTATTGAATGTGTTGAAGCATGTGGATTAATTTTAACAAATATTCTGGGAAGTAAATTCACAAAAAAAGTTTTTTAAATTCTTAATAATTTTTTATTTTATTGAAATTTTTAATTAATTTATTATTTTTAAATTGTTCTAAATTGAATTGTTGTTTCTTACAGGTTTCAAATTCGATTGCCACTTTTTTTTGTTTTTTAATATTTTCCTACAAATTTGCAAAATTTTCTTTTTGAAATTCTTTTGGAGGTTTTACAGTTTTAAGAAATTGAGTCTTTTGGATTCAAATAAAATATGCATTTAAAAAGCAAGATATCTTGTAATTAATCTTGCAACCACGAATAAAATCTAGCTAAATAATAATGTTTTCAAAGGTACATTTCAAAGGAAAATCTAAATTTATTGGTAAAAATTATATTATTGTGAATCAATCGTTGCATCCCTCTCTCTTAAAGTTACTTAGAAGCTTCATTAGTTTTAAGATAGCTATAAAAATAAAAGCTTGTGAATTATTTGAACATTAATTGAGATAGTGTTTTAAAAATTATAAAATAAATAATATCCCAATTTAATGTATTTGGTACAAGAGAAAACCTATTTATTTTTGAGAAAATATAGTAATTTGCAAATAAACGCTAATACGGTACAGAATGCTTTTTAGGAATGCTTTTTTCCTAATGCACGTAGCATTAATAAAATTACTAATGCTACGTGCAGCTATGTAACTTATATCATCACTTTTGAGCTGAAAATTAAGATGGAGAGTATATTAATTACGATATCTAATTTACTCATTTTCAAGCCAAATTCAGAATTACACTGAATTTGTCCCTGTTATGTGTGATCCATGGCAAATTGATTTCATTTTTGGATAAATCCGAGCCGGTTTGTATGGGAGAAAAATGCAACTAAAAAAAGAAGGCTTATTTCTTTTAGATTATAGAGATTCTTGAACCAATATGTAGTTCAAATATTTCATCTTGATTCATTGCCCTGAATAATTTTAGCCAATCACTTTTCTGCCATCTTGTTTTCTTCTTGCCCTCTATGTCAGTGTTTCTCAATCTTTTAATATTCACGGCACAATTTTCAATCATAATTTTTATCCCCCCCTACCCACCGCATACAATAATAATGTATTTTGAGTATTTTGGCGCTAAACCTACACTACAGCATTAATTTTAATCTTTACAAATTATCAAGAATTCGGAAATTTATTGACATTTTGCAACACCGATCCCCAGCATTAAAAAAAAACAAGAATTCTATGTCTTTTTATTGCTCATAGACTTCACGGCAACAAAATCAAAAGACAATTTAGTAATAAATCACTCTTTGAATTTTGGGCATGAGTGAATGATGAGTTTTCTGCAGTAAAAACAAGGGCATTTCGCATTCTCCTACCATTTTCAACATCTTACCTTTGTGAAACTGGATTTTCTGCTGTGGCTTCTTTGAAGACAAAATATAGTTCTCAGCTAAATATAGAAAAAGAACTGAGAATGTCTATTTCTTATATTAAACCCTCCTTCGAAAAACTTTGCTCTGCAAGACAGGCCCAAGGAAGTCACTAATAATTATTAAATTTGTTTTTAATTTAGTAAGTTATTTTAATTTTATAAGTTAATTATTAAATACGTCGAAATGTATTTTGTTTTGTAGGTGTGAGTGTTCTTTCCTTTTAGTCAATCAATTTTTTTTAATAACATTTTCTATTGGATATGCTAGCGCCTCCCCCCCCATTAGTGTGCTCGCGCCACAGGTTGAAAATCACTGCTCTATGTATATTCTACCTTGACATCCCGAAAACTTATGATATATAATAAATACTGTATGTTTAGTTTTAGCAAGTTTGATGTCTTCTGTTATTACAGAGTGTTACAACTTTAGAAATCACGTGTATGTATGTATCTCACGTATATCACAACGTTTGAAAGTGTAGCATGGGAAAGAGAATCCGCAAGGCTGCTTATAGAAAAGGAATGTTGGATATCTTTCAGGGAATGGAAATTTTTTGAACGATATGCAATCTCATATTGCCTTGCTGAATAAACAAAATAAACATTGAACTTGTCGAAACATAGAGCAACTATATAACTGCTTAATTCCTGCTATAGTATCAGAGTCTAGCCACTGGTGATCATAAAGGCACAAATGTTTCAATTTTTGGAAAAAAAATTGAATATTCTGTATTTCAAAATCCAGCCTCATTTCCCATTCCAGCCTGAGGCTGAATAATAATAATGACAAAATCCTCCATTGGTTTCTTATGTGCATGCACGCGCTTCTCATTACACTAATCTCTCTTACACTACATCATTTCAAATTGGAATATATAAGTATTTCTCCTATCATCTATATACGGTAGAATAATGTTAACACTATCTGAGCATTTCAGATCCTAAATTTACCGAGTATAAATCCAATTTATAAGATATAAAGTATTTGTTTTAGATACTAGAAGGCATAGTAATTATCCGCATTTAATCTATTGCTTGAATGAGCGGTTGGAAGCATATCCATATTCCAGAATTAAAAGTAATTTCTAAAAAGATATCTAATTTCAAAATGTCGAGAAAGTTTTATTCAAATTATAATTTAATGATTATTTTTATGCATTATTAAAAATAATTTATTCAATATATTTTAAGTTTTCGAGTTATTTTAACATTTAAACCAGAAAAAGGAAATTATTATAGAATAAAGTTGACAATTCTTTAATTGAAAAATTATGAGTATTAAATTTCTCCTGAAATATATAGAGATTTTCAGAAGCTTTTATGAGCTCTGGCATGTAAGGTTTTAATAAGTCGTTTAAATATACACCATTATTTAAAGAATTGAATAGAGCATTGTAATGATTTTTCATTCTAGGAGGCGTTAGATTTTATATTTTAATCCCTTGCATATTTAAAATCGTAATACCTTATATTAATATTTTTAGGTTTTTATAGCAGTCAATCTGTTAATTTAATCCAAATTTGATTCCACCAGAAAGGCCACAAGGTGGTTCCCGCCTGAGATTGTATTAGTAATTAAGTAGTATTCCAAAAAAACCGATTAAAAAATTAAGAGCATTTAAATATACTAATAAAATTTTAATGGATTAATTAAAAAATATATTGAATAATATGAAAGAATAACAGAATATTTAGATGTTCTTTATATTGATTGTCTCATCTTTTCATAGGTTTCGTCCTACTTAGTATGTAACCTTGCTGGAAAATTCCAAAAAAATGTCTTTCACAACTGGATCAAAAACATGCTTATTTTAAGAATTAAAAAAATGTAAAAGCCAACATTTCCTACGGATTCTTGACCAATTGCCAAAATAAAGTTGAAAAATGTTTATCATAAATAGGGAAGTTATCTTTGTAAATTTATTACTTCACGGTTCTCTGATTCTTGACCCTTTTTAAGACGAATAAATGAAGTTATGATGGCCCACTTTCAGCATCATTATAATTTTTATGTCTTTTTCATGACTTATGTTCTCCCATAATTCTTATTGTTTCATCGATTCATATTTTTTATATTTAAATAAATAAGCTGTTTAAAGAATCCTATGTCATAAGGAAATAAAATGATGTTGAGATCATTAACTTTAAGATTTTTGTTGTTCTCTGAAAACTTTCAAAATAAAGATGATAGTGCAAAACCTACATAACTGTAAATTTTTATGGTATTTTCATGTTTTGCTATCATTTATATTCTTTGCTTATATTCTTCTCTTTGCAACTTAAAAACTTTAGAAACTCTTATAACTCACTTTTTAAAAATGATTTTGGTCTCCAGTTGAATACATAGATATTATAAAATATCCCTGGTAATAATATCAAACTTGATTGGATTTCAATTTCGCATTCATATTTAGATTAATAAATAGATCGTTCAAGAAACCTGAGAAAAACCATTCTGACTTTCGCCGTTTCTTAATCGATTCTTGCAACTTCGGAATGAGGAATAATGTATACGTTATCTTTAGTTTTCGAATATCATTACTTAACAATATACAGGGTTAATTAATCCGCAATTATATTCTTATACTCATTCAGAATCATTTTTTTTTCATTTTCAAACATAATTTTTCAAATATTTGCTTCGCTATCTCAAAGTTCTTATTCGTTTTTATCCCAAAACAGCTTAGTCTCCATGTCCCATTTTTGGATTTTAAGTCTTTTTCATAGTGTGCAATTAAACCTTTGTCTCTTTACTTTGCTGTTTTAATTCTATTATTTAAATAATTTTTATTGCATAATCTTGCTAACTTGCTAATTACAATTTTTTATTTTAAATCTGATGCTTTAGAACTGTTTATTTTACTATTTATATCTATGGTCCATAAATATAAATGAACCAAAAGTAATTATCATTTGATGCTTTTTCTAAATTCTTTCGAAAATATTATATTTAAGAAATTTATTCAATTTTATACCTTCTTTTGAATAATATTCTATAAGTTAATGCAACTTGCTTTCTTTTGGGATGAAAGTAAATCAAACTATAATGTTAAGTAAAAAATTATCAGAAAAGAAAAGGTAAAGATTTCTACCGTAGGTTCAATAACAGATTTAGGTATTAAACAAAAGAAATAACGCATTTATGTATTTGAAAAATGGGCTTATATTCTTGGCTACAAATATTTTTGAGAAACAAATTTATGTACAGGAAATGCAGAATCGTTCACAGCTTGTTTTAAATTGAAAGGCCTAAGGAAACAAACCTCTTTGTATCTCGAAACATCGAGGGGAAAGGAGCAGTAAGAATAATAAAATGCGACGTAACAAATTCAATAAACCCGTCTAAGAATCGTAGTCGGATACTCTTGTGTTTTATTTTTTGTGAATAAACTTATCTTACTTTTTGATATTATTTTATTATATAAAATATCTGACTTTAGGAATGATATGTATATATGAAATGAAGCACACTTAGATGATAAAGCCTAATAGCAATAATAAAGAGCATAGAACTTAAGATTTTCTTGATGAAATTCAACTAATACTGACATCTGAATGACAAGAAATTATATGAATTCTTTATTGTTTTAAAGTTTATTATTTGATATCATGATGAGTTTTTACGTTTTAGGATTATAAAACATTTTAAATTTTGAACTAGTAATTTTTTTAAATTTTACAATTGTTTTTCTATCGGTTCTTCTTATTTAAATTTCAGTTTAAGAAATAAATGGAACATTTTTATTCCGTATAAGATAAAATTTTGTGAGATAGAATACAAAGAATAGTTTGAACCGAAATTCAAATAGGATTGACAGATGTTTTGCAAAATCTTGAAATTAATGTGAAACTTTTGAATACAACTTTATAAATCAGAATGGTCTAACACATGACTTGTTTCAAACATAAGGTTATAATACAAGAAATCCACAAGTGCAGAAACAGGTACAGTGTTTGGAAGAAAAATGCAAAAATAAAAAAAATGTATTCAGGTGATTTTGGACTCTACACCTTCAGCAATAATTACATTGTATTTAGCAATGATATAAATATAAAGAACAGTTCTCATAAATATCAACAGGTTGAAGTATGGCAATATCTATATAAATTCCAAACATCTAAAACTTTTAGCTGTCACTGATATCTTTCAAAGTATAAAATGTATTACGAGATAATAGTAAATAGGTCAGTAGATTTTCTGTTGGCAATTGCACTGCATTAAATTATTCAGAATTTTATTTGGGTGATTTATTCGACGAAAATTCAAACATAGAAATATCTGTTGCGAGTTGAAATACTTTTATATTAATCTATGGTTAGAGTATGAGCTGAAATATTGCTAGACTGCTTTCCTAGATTGCAATATTTTAAATTATATTAGCGAACACAAATTATATTAGATATTGCAGGTTATATTAATAATTGCAAATTATATTAGATATCGCAAGCTATATTAGTGATCACAAACTATATTTGAGATAGTAGGTTATATTAGTGATAGCAAATTATATTAGAAATCGCAAGCTATATTAGTGATTGCAAGCCGTATTAGAGAACGCAAGTTACATTAGATGTAGCAAGTTATATTAGTGATTTTATTTTAATTATTTAGTTTTTAATTTTTGCGATCAAAATGAAATTCAGCATAAAAGTGAA
Organism: Argiope trifasciata; assembly: GCA_026543055.1. Taxonomy (NCBI): domain Eukaryota; kingdom Metazoa; phylum Arthropoda; class Arachnida; order Araneae; family Araneidae; genus Argiope; species Argiope trifasciata. Next base: position 5,310,663 of record JAPMOQ010018920.1, read on the forward strand.
AATATTAATAATTTTTAAGAAATAATACAAAAAGTGTGTTTATTTTGATTCCCTTTTAGTTCTTGAATTACATATGATTCCATTATTTTCCATATATCTTATCTGCATTTTTAACAGGCGGGTATAAATTAAACTGTAATTATAAGAGCAATATTATCAAATATTTTTAATTAAGGGAACTTAAAGATCAGAATGGTAAAAGTGATGCTTTCTTAAATTTGTTGTGTTTTGTGATTATCAAAACCTTCTTAACTTTTGCAGTAAGTTTACTGAAAACCTGTAAGAATATTCAGCCAAGCAGAAATGATAATCTTGGGTTAATGTGTGTTAACAATTAGAAATTCATCAATTCATGGAATTGAACTTCTCGTAATGCAGAATTTAGATAAATAATCGATGTAATTTCGATTTAAATCAATTTGAGGAGCTCTTAGAATCATCCCTATAACAAGTGATGTGAGAAATTTAATCTGGTTTGCTGTCTAGTTGTTTTCCAGTCGACTTACCTGCACCGAAATAAGATTTTATGCAAATCGCTTTCCAGCTAAGTGGATTTCGATTGTTTACTAACGTTGATAGAGATCTACCCAATAACTTAAGAATTTCTACTGATTGCAATAATCCTAAATAATTTGTTTTAGTAAATAAGATTTAGAATTCGCTATCATATTACTTATAGTAATTAATTTTTGTTTACAGGAAGTTGGCAAGTATTCTTAAGCAGAATTTAAATGTTTTAACAAAAATTTAATCATACTTTAAGTTTACGAATAGCATTTTAATGAATATAATGCCACGAAAATAATATCAAATCTCCAGAAAATTAAATTCTCGTGGCATGAAAGAAAATGAAAAACACTCTCCATTTGCCTTAATTTAACTTACTTTATCGTTCTACTTTCATTTTATGGGTAAATTTGATATTTGTTTTTCCTTTTCAAATGCCTTGTCAAAATAATACAATTGTTAAATATTTCAAAATCACTGTTATTTTAATTTATTCATAATAACGTTCTTTTTTTACAAAGCATATGACAGCTATTTAGTACTAGTAACTTTAATAGCAACCAGATGTCCGAGAAATATTTGATTTTGAAATATTAAAATTCTAGTTCAAATTATTATCTCAGGTCGACGTTTAATTCTTATAAGACATTTTAATTTAATATATTTTATATTCTTATTAATATACAAAATGCTAGGATCACTGTATAATTGATGTATGAGGTTAATTTTTTTTTTCTTTTCGTACTTTTGAAATGAAAAGAAAAGTATCTTTTCCTCTTTTTATGGGTATTAACGTTTCCTCGTACATCTTATAAAATAATGCAGTAAGACGACTTCACTTATTCTTAAAATTTTCGTTTCAAAAATGATAGAGTATACCATAAATAGTTTTAAAAATTAATTCCAACAATTTAATAGAATGAAAAAAAATCCCAATATCTGAATTTTCTAGCGATAATTGCGCATTTTTGTTATTTATATTCATTTATGAAAATCTTTCTAAATTCGTCCGTGGAGTGTACGTTGAAAGATTAAAAAGCAAATAAAAATGCGATTTTCTTTTTAAACACATGAACACACAGTGCCAACGAAGCGCGCACAACAGCAGTACCTGCAGTAAATAGCATTTACAAGCATAAGTTCAGTAATAAGCAACAACAAGAGCTCCGTGAGAATTTGTAGGACAGAGATTTCGTTTTGCATATCGTCCTCTAACACAAATCGGTTACTCTCATGTATCTCAATACTAATTAAATTTCAACTTTTTGTTGGCTTTTCGTAATTTCGAAAGGAAAATATGTGTCCTCTAAAACAAATGACATAAGTTGAGTCCTAATTAAGATAACTCCAAAATTCTTGTAATTTCTGAAGTCTTCTATTGTACCATCTAAGTCGACAAATTCGTCATTAGTTGTTATCTAATTTTTTTCGCCAATTCCTGACTCTAAATATTTAATTAAATATTCTAGAAAGTCTGAACTTTAAGGGCGTTTTTCTTATATGGAAGCTGAAAAAAATAGACCCAGGTGAAGCGATGGGTACATCGGCTAAATATTCTTGGCTCACTAGTTTTTCAACACAAAAATTTCATTTTCCAGGAACAAAATTTTTGAATTGGGAAATAAAATTATAAAATATTGCTCATTTAGAAATAAATAAAAAAAATTGATTCAGTTGATTTGAATGGTCACGTTGTGGCAATTTGAAAGGTCTAAAATCGTATAAGATGCAACATTCAAAGTCTAAAAAAAGCATGAAATTTATATTAAATCGGCCATTGACGTAGTTAAAATTCCCTTGAAAATGCGATTGCTAATTTTTTAATCTCCGGTATTTTTATGTTTTTCTCTAGCTTGAAAATTGAAATTGAATAAATAAATTTTCCAAAAAAATATCAGATTTAGCGAAATGATTTATTTAGATCCTTTATATTAAAATTCTTTTCAGTAAGTGATCTTGACGAAGACTATTAAAATTTTACCGAACACTAATATAAGCCACTTTTTTTTTAGAAATCGACTTTCCTTTTGACGAATCGTTAATAGTGCTTTTTTATTGTCTTGAATCTATTTTTAAAACTTTCTACGCAAAAAATAAATATCTAATGAAATTCTGAAGATCCCTTTTATATTGGTTACATTGATACTGTTGAAGTTAATGTGAAAAATATTCATATATCAAGAAGAAAATTTTGATTGTATAACTGAAATATAAATTTGAAGTCAATACCCAATCTTGTTTTAATCGACGTGTTTTCCATAAAAGGGAGGATCCCAGCTAATGTAGCGAGTTCAAAATTTAATTAAAATCAATTTTGGTAATTTTTGTTTATATCTTCGTAATAATCTATATAATATAAATAGATTCCGAAAATATTATTTCTATGCAAAATTTTCCTTAACTTTTATAAATTTTAAGTTAATGCACTATCTATTGTGGTATTTTTTATTATTTCTGAAATTCATACTAGTTCAATTCATTTGAATTTAAGCTAATTCAAACTAATTTAACTGCGCCATCAAATCATTATATCCCTTTCTTTTGCTGGAGTTAAAAATCTTGAATAATAAACTTCAGTTCATTGGACATGAAGTATATAGTAGAGTTTTGAATTCCTTTTTTTCATAGTATAAACTTTTTTAAATTTTTCCTCAGAAAATTTTGAAACATGAAAACAACATGACATTTTTAATAAATGCATTCCAAAATTACTAATTTAAGAGGCTGAAAGTAAATTTTCATAGAAAATGTAACTGTCGTTAAAAGCAGCTAATACGACTTGAAATTTTATCCTTTTCATATTTTTTTCAATTAACGATATTTAAATTTTGTATCTACGGTAATTGAAGATTTTAAGAAATTAGTTTGTCTTCTAAAATATATATTCTCATGTGCTTGAAAAATAATCAAAATACTCAAACTTCTACAATTTAGCATGATAAATTTTCATTTCTAGAGCACAAGCTGTCGAGCAGCTAATAAGACAGTTCGCCTTTCTGAATCTTGACATTTCATTTTCATTAATAAAGCCTTCCTAAATTAACTCCGAATTGGAAAAATCGTTTACCTCTTCCTACTAATATGAAATTCGGCCTGTTTGGACTGGTATTGATTTATTTAAGGCTTAGTGCATTTAAAGCGTATTTTTTCTCCGATAATGGGAATAAAACTTCTCTGATATTCTTTAAGACAAGTTTCAAAGTTTCCAAATCTTCTACGCATCTTTTTAGTTAGTTCACCTTAAAAAATGAACATAAAACATTTTTTTTTTATTATTGCTTAAATGTAATATAAAATATAAAAATCATCATCGAATTAAAAATGAAATGACGTGAAATTGATCGCATGGAGATTTCTGTGAAGTATATTGATTACCAAATCAAAACTTTTGTAGCAGAGTATGCAATCTATACATTTCATAATGTAACATACAGAAGAAAAAAATAATTGAAAATGTTCTACAGAGCTGATTATTGGAATTAGAGTTATCGGATTGGACACAAAGCTATTTCTTGGGATGTAGGTACAGTAAAAGAGAGGGTTCAGGATAAGATTTTACATTAACAGTTAATTAATATTTATCCATCTTTCCTCCCTAATTCAAGAGCACATCTCTGAGTAAAATATTTCTACCCTCATAAAATATTAAAAATAAATTTTTGCATAACTTTTAAACAAAAATTTCACTAAAAGAAATTTAAAAATAAAATTTTATAAAATGTGACATGAATTATATTCCCTTTTAAATTTCTTTTCTGGTTTTAATAAAGTAGAAAACATATTTCTAAGTTTCACGTTTTATTATAGGAATTATTAGATTTATATCCACATGCATAGTGATGATGCTAAATTTGTTCTTATATACACATTACACACCCATATAATTTTATATACCTTTTAAAAAATAAAAAAGAGAAAAAAAGCAAATCAAATAAGTTATCTTACTACACAGTTTTAGGCCAATAATACTAATGTTTAAAATTTCTTTTGATGAATTGCTAAAATAAATATTTTAATTTCTACTCTAGAATATATATATGGAGTTAATATCTTTACCGAAGGGATTTGGAAGAGACAATACACTTTTTAACGAAAAATATTTACAGAGCAAAATTTTTCCAAATAATGTTTTAAATAAGTGTTAAATTATTGTAAAATTTCTAATGATACTGTCAAAAATACTAATAATATCTTCAGCAATACCATAAGTACATTTTTTTTTCCATAATCAATTGTACTTTTTGTAAAAGTTATGTATCTAAAGAATGAACTACTTTATTTAAAGGGAATTTCTAATATAGCGGTTTTTTGCGATCATAACAAGATATAATCTGCTGAATGAAGCGTTTTCGAATACATATAGGAGTGTGCATGCATACGCGTATTTATGTGTGTATACATACGTGTCTGTATATTTTTATAAATAAAAAGGTAACAAAGTGTATCTATCTATATATATACATACGTATATATTAAGGCTATAAACTTTTGTGGATATATAATGACATGATGTGGAACATTTATTCATTATTAATGTCTGCTTTCCTCCATCACTTAATTTAGATTTTTTTAAAATATATTATTAATTATTACTTTTTAAATTTAGGTATCCTTTCAAACTTTCAAAATAGCTTTTGACTTTCTATTCATTTATATTTATCTGGATGACTAACTATATGCTATATTCTATATATGCTATATACTATAGAATATATGCTATATTTTTGTAACTACGGAATAATTCTACATATGTTGATATTAATGCCCCTTTTTCTTAAATGCGCTTAAAAAAAAGAGCAGGAAAGAATGTAAATTTTAAAATGCAATTATCATTTAGAAACGCTCGGTGCCCGCATGTTTTTGATTAAAGGATTTTTGAGCTTAACTGTTTCATAAAACAACATAAATTCTATAATCCTTGCAGATTTAATATTCGATTCATTCCTCCTATGGGTTATAATTCTTCTCGCTGAAATTCAAAATAACGTATTTGCGTGACAAACTGTGCGAAAATTCCAAAAATTAAACATAATTTTTCTCCCATTAAAGTTAATTAATAACTCTCAGTAATTAATGTTATCTTGGGAAATATTTTGTGTCAACTAAATCATTACCCATCCCCAATAAATGGATAATATCATTAATAATCCTTTCTTCATTGCCAGGTATCTTCATTAAACCTTAATTGAGTATCAGCAAAGTGAAGTTATTCATTAGAACAGCTATGTTACAGAAAAATGCTTTATTTTTCAGCTAATTGAATAATGAATTATAAAAGAGTTTTATAGTTTTGGTTATTTATAAAATACTAATTTGTATTGCTGATTCCTTTTTTTTAACATATCTAGTGTAGAATTTTAATGATTCTATGGCTAAATTAGTAAACAAAGGAATATTTCATTACAGGTTAAAATCTTCATTTCGGGGGGGGGGCATTTTCATTCTTTGTAGAGTGATTGTTTCTATTATTCAAAACATTTTTATAGTAACACAAAAGTATTTATTGAATTTTACACTAAGTTTTAATTAATTTACGTATTTTCATCTTGTACTAATCACATTAAATGTAAATCTATTCAAATTATTTCAAATAAAAATGTATTGGCTAAAAATTTTAAATTTATAATCGTAGAATAATACGTTTATTGAATCAGCAAGTAACAAAAAAGAATGTTCTTACAAAAGGTAAGAAGAGGATTTACTTAGCCTTTCAATATCAGCTTCCTTTTTCTGAGGAAATTATTACAAATGAAAGTTATGAGATACCAGCCATAACGTCAGAAGTTTTAAAAAAACTAAAGTGTTTTGTTTAGATAACATAATTTTTTCAATTACTAATTTTTAAAGACAAAAAAGGAAGTTGTTACAAATTTACATATAGATGCTTTTAAAAATGTTCTGTAATATTTTCGTTATAAACATACGACACATAATAACACAATAAAATAAAAGCAAATTTAATAATTTGTAACTATAGTCATCATATGCTATCTATTCTTTCTGATAATATACATTAATTCAGACACTTGGTGATATTAATGCCACTGTGAATATTAAAAGGTCATTGTCTACGAAAGTGGATTTCCAATAGCTAAATTGTCTATCTACTCCAAGAACAGATATAATGTATTCTTGGAAGTGGAAATTAGATATTTTAAATCAATAAAGAGTAATGACATTTTATATTTACTGATGTCTCTATTCTACTAATTTTAATTCAGCAATCGACTTCGACCTCTATTTGTAAAGTTGTGATAACTAGATTAATGTTAATGAATTTTAAATTTATCTTACCTGTATGGCATCATAGTCATTAGCTCTTGGTAAACTGTTTTGCATTCATTCTTATCCATACCCTTTGATGATGTTATATTTTGGCCAATGGTGAATAAATAGCTTAATTTTCAAAGGCATTCCATTTTCCCTTCTTTCGATGTTGCAGTATTTTCATTTTTGTTATGAACCATGCCTGCTGGGGCACGACCTTCTTTATACAAAGGTCACGTGTTTATGTCTTATGCTTAATATGATTCAATTTTTTTTTACCTAATTGCTCTTATATTAATTGTATTATTGTCTTGAATCCTATTTTTATTCTCGTCTACGTCTCATCAGAACAAATACCCTTCTGAACAAATGAAATCTATAGTTAGATATTACACTATGAACCTCTTGCCACTGCATCATTCTATATGTATTACATATTTATATGTGCTAGTTTTTGGGAAAACACGAATTTGCTTACGGAAGACAAATTTTCAATTTAGTAGTTGAAAAAATGAGCATAATATATTTATTAACTTATTAAATTATTTCCCTTATATATGATTCAAACGAACAAAATTTAATTCCTTATATAAATTGATTCTACCAATATCAGCTGACTTCTCTGAACAACCACCCACTCATATAATAAATCATATCATTACTTTAAAAATAGCAATCATCAGAAGAAAAAACATCACCATTGTGAAGAAAAAGAAATATAAAGAATAATTATATAATATATTGCTACAAAACTTTTAAGCAAAAGCTCATTTGGATATAGAGGCTACAAAACTCGAGTCCCGAAAACATCAATGTGAGATATTTTCATAGTACATATGTGTTCTCACACCTTTTACATTGAGAGATCTATGGATTCTGTTAAGAATGAATAAAATCTCATACTTGCTTTTTTTCGTCTACAGATTGGATGTGTTCAGTGGCGAAGCGTGGCTTTTATTCACCTGGAAAGAAAACCAAATTCGCGTATCCATATTTAGGTATTTAAATCCTGAATATAGGTATAATCTAAAAATTACAGAAATAAGAAATGACTTATAAAAAAAGAATATTATTGTATATTGTACAAGGCACATATATCGAAATTACGTATGTATATTTTATAATACATCATACACATTTATTATAAAAATTCTTACAATCATGTCACTCAATGGCATTGATCAGACTAAGTTATTTTATAGGAAATCATCCGTTTGCGATGAAACTTTGAATAAATATTACTTGCAATTACGGGATGGTTATAGGCACAGTAAAATTACATAATCTATATAAATAAAAACGACTGTTTCTCTTATGTTCTCTTAAGCGCTGCCGTTCCACTCATCTGATTACCATAAAACTTTGAATTATGGGCACTTACGAGATGATGGTTATGGGATAATAGAATTATCTAATATTAGAAAAGTATTTTCGGATCCATTTACTCATATATTAACCAAGGATTATTGTCAATATATTTCACCAATAGGACAACAGATTCAGTAAAGGTGCAAAATTTAAGCTATGAAATTTTAATAAAAAATTTAATAAAATTTTAGCTTTTTTGCAGTATCTTCCGGAAGTATTGGAATATACAAATTTTTGTATAATTTTAACGTTAATAAATTATTCATTCAAACATATCAACAAATTTATGGCATACATATATTTTCTGTGCTTATCAATGTTAAAGGAAAATATTTTAATCATATTTTATTACATTAATCTTGAGAATTCTGGACGAATATCAAGCGAATCACGAAGAATACAAAGAATTGTTTCTTCCGTTACATTCTCAAAGAACACCAAGCGTTACACTTTTAAAATAATAAATTATTCTATTATACAAAAAGGAATTGTTTGTTCGTACTTTATGCACTGCCGAACTATTCAACCAATTTCTATGCAACTTGGTCAACTTATTGCTTGCACCTGTGTGAAGGTAATAGACAGATATGTCTATGATATAATAATAAAGTTTTGTTTGTTCGTACATTATACGCTGCCGTACTATTCAATGGATTTCTATACAATTGGCAAAATTATTTCTTGCTCTTGCGCGAAGGTTAGAGACATAGTACAGTCATCATATCTATTATATAAAATTGAATTTTTCTTTGTTCGTATCATATGCTCGGCTTTACTGTTCAACCGATTGCGATGAGACTTGGTAAAAGTTATTGCTTACACTTCCACGAAGGTTATATTTTAAAACTGATAATTGACAAAAGTGAAACTGCACTTCCCATCGGAATTAATCGCACACACATAAAACAAACTAAAATTATTATTATTATTGATGTCAGTCAATATGAGGGAAGCGAAATCAAAATACTTCGTGAAAGCGTTAATTTTTTGTCTCATTAATGAATAGTCTTCTCTCAGGATGTTGTCACTCAGCGGGCTCTCTATTTTGTGTGCAGCACACCGCACTTATTATTCAGAGTTGATCTCACTCATTCAAAATAAAATTATTATCGATGCCATTCATGATAAGTTATATATAATTGAAATTTTCCTATGAAAGCTGTAATTTTTTTATTTATTAAGTGAATTTAAAAACGGTATTTCGATTCTGCAAGTGTATATAGTGTTGATTGCTATGACAAATAATATGTTCCCTTAACGTTCGTCACCTAATAGATCTAACATCTCAACATCTAGATATATCGAGCGTTATAAACAAACGAGGAACGACAAGAGAGCAATAAGCAGTTTACAAATTGCAAATTCAAGTGTTTCAGAGTCCAAAGTCCAACATGAAGAAGGACCTAAAGACAACGTTTACAGCTACCTGACATGCTAACAGTTAGAATGATGTCATCATAACGTTGCTACTCAACGTTTATATACTTACTACAATCAGAATCAGAAAACCAATAAGGGGCAAGACGCTCGAAAACTATCCTTAAAGGAACGTTGATTGGAGAAGATTGCTCCCTCCACGTATTCCCATTATTTCTTCCAACATTCCGTTTGATTTCAAACAGCTGCTGTTCCCCATTCGACTTGCATTTTCAATAACCATCAAAAAGGATCAAGGTCAGTCACTTCAAGTGTACGGACTGAAGCTAAAATAAATCCATGTTTTTCACATAACAAGTTGTATGCTGAATGCTACGAGTCGAACAGTCAAGTAATTTATTTATTTCTGCTGAAAATGGAGAAAAGTATTGCCTGCTCTTGAATAATAAGTAAAACAAAACAAACAGTATTAATATTTTTTGACACTATAAAGCATACAGTTTAAATGAATGTCTTCATTTCCGATACGAAAATAAATGTTATTATTTCTATCCTTCCTAATTAAAAAAAATGTTATTATAAATTGTAAACTATATTTCCAAAATTATTTCTTCTGTGACAGCAACACGCAGGGTACCAGTTGGTAGAATACAAAAAACAATCAACTTTTAATTAGATTTAGAATTATGATGTCATGATATACGGGGTGTTGCCTAATTTGATAGGAAAATTCAGAAGGGGTGATATTTGTCATTAGAAGATTTAAAAAATTGCCATACAACATGAAGTTCCAAAAGACATTTAATTTGTTAAAATCACAAAAATATCCTGAGTCAAACTGTTGTAAACTGTCATAAAATTATTAAAAAATAACAAGTATTGTTTCAACTACGAATATTTTTTAAGAGAAAGCACATTCTTAAACGTTGCTTTTCATGCCAGCAACTTAAGGATTTGATGCTCTAACGGGTTGTAAATTACTGAAAACGAAAAAGTAGCTTAGAACCCATATTTGCAAAAATATTAAAACAAAGAGAAATAAAAACTTGAAATTTAAAGAATTTAATAATCTATAATTTGTTATACATATGAAGTGTGGAAACTGGGAAGTCACAAAGTTATTCATATAAAATGGGAATCCGAAATCATCGCAACAATATCAGTCCGATTTTCTCAGAGAGCGTTGGAAAATAGGCATTAAGTATATAAGTCATAAGAAGCACTAATTGACAGAAAAATATCGTCGCAGTCAACGTTTTTCATTGAAAATCACAAATTGGGTGGATTTCGTATGCTGGATGCTCTTTGTCACATATTAAGATTCACACTTTCCTGCGTGAGTTATTCACAAATAAAGCCTACTTTACGAATTCGGCAACACCCTGTATAATTTTATTGGAAAAGTCAATAAAAATAAAAAATCTGATTCTAACAAAAAGTTTATTCGGCTATTTTATCCTAGGAGCAAAGTCTTCCGTTGCTTTATCAGTAGTTAAAATATCTCATACTAGACAAAATAGCTAGATTGGTTATCCTTAAAATATTCATAGCTGATCCTTAATAGTTTCTAACAAACGCCATTTTTAAAAGTTTATCTCACAACTGGCATTGCCTGAGAAATTGTGAGGATTATTTGGGGTATTATTTTAAAAACAAGCAAAGTATTTTACAACTCATATTTCATAATAAATTGTAAAAGTTCAGGTGTTTAAATTCATTAATTTTGCTACTAGTGGTAGCTATAAAAGTAATGAAATCATTTGAGCTTGAAGTCATCTTTTCCAATTTGGGCAAATGTATAATTAGGTTACATTTAATATAGTCGAATCTAATAAGTTTGGTCGGAGTTGGAATGAAAACTTTATGCCGAGTTCCTTAAATGCTGAAGAATTGAATAAACTTTTGAAATTATTTAACTTAATGAAGAAAACACCTTCTATCACATTCTATTTTCATGTGGTCACGTTGGATTTCCCCCGCCTTTATCTGTCACAATTTAAATAATAAAAAGTTTAATGCTCATTTGAATCAGTTACGAACTACATATATGCCAAAAATGTCAAAAGAAATAATTTAAATTTTTAGTTTAGATAGATTTATTGTAGAATTTTTAAGTTACCCAATAGTATCAACCGGCCAGTTCTATGCTGTCCATTCTACTCTTCGCCTTTTAAAGGTTTCGTTTAACTAAATTTTGATATAAATCGAATTGTTAATAATTATTATTTTTTAGATTTTTATAACTTTTTTTACCATTTGTATTTTATTGCATAACTATGTATATTTTTAAATGAATACATCAACATGAATTGAGCTTTCTGAAAATTCAAATAGAATATTCTTTGATGTATGAAATCCTCCTTTGAAAAGCCTAATGCAATTCCACTGTAAAATTTAATAAATATTATATTAATACTGCTAAATCAATTAGTTCTATCAATTTCTATCAATTAGCTCTTCTTATGACATTGAATGTTTAAATTCAAATTTTGATGAATAAGATATAAGTTCTCTTAGTTTGTCTTTGGAAATAAAAGACTTTTATTCAAACTGAAAACAGTATTATGCAAAATCGCACGCACTTGCTGATAAATTCTCTGTCTTCTATTCTTTGATATTGTTATGAAAGAACAAGAATTTGGAAATAGCTTTCAGGAATGTTTCTTTAAATTTACTTATATTTTTAGAAGATGTAGGCGTGGCTTAAATTTCCTTACATAGAAGATTTATTCAGATTAAATGATATCCATGAATAATATGGAATGAAAAAATAATTATTCATATGCTAAAATTTGTAATACATATTCCAAAGGGTCTTGAAGATGTTTTAATTGTTTAAATTAGACGAGTTGGGCTACTTGAATTTTCACCAAAATTTTTCATTGCTAAGGCAAATTATTCATATACAGGTTATCCCAATTTCAATGTTTAAACCTGATTTTAATTCAAACTAGAAACTACTATATTGTAAATTATCAAAATTTGGGAAGAATTGTAAACTTTTTTTATTTGTCTTCATTTCTTGTGAAAGAGAAAAATGCAAAAAATAAATTGTAATTAAATAGTTTAATTTAAAACTGTATGAATTTGGTAAAATTTTTGCAAAATATCAAATATAATTTAGATTATTACTACGGAAGTTGGATATTAATAATTTGGACCCGTAATCTCACTAATATGACCTTAAATATTAGTATTTTAGTTAAGAAGAAAATTGTTGATAAGCAGCATCGGCCTCTAAAACGAAAGAAATAACATTTCGTCTTGCTGTGAAGGACTCACGTGCCAGATTACTTGCAATTACTACTTGTTTTCTCCAATAACTCTGAAGCATACGAAATCTAAATGACCTTATTCTGGGTGGGTAAAATAGCCCAATTTCAAATTTGCTTTTGTGTAATGACATTTCCAGGTAAGTGCTGAAAACACGATATTCAATGTATCATCATTTTTCATTATCGAGGTCTTCTTGACCGTGTAATGTTGTTACAATGCATATGCTCCAAGCAGTGAATTCTTTCTGAATGACAGTTTTCTAATTGGAATTCTAATCACTCTCACTATCTATTTGCTCATGTCCATTTTGTTTCGATGTATCATGGAGTAATCCTTCTCTTTTAGAAGTTTACACGCATGATAGCAATTCATACTATCCTATAATCATTATAATAAAACTGTTATACTAAAACAAGAAAGGAAAAAAAAAGGTTATAATTCTCCTCCATCATAATGAGCATCCATTTAAAGAACGTAACTCATTTTATTTGAAATTGCTAATTCTTTTCTTTTATAATATTTATTTGAAAAAAAGTTATTTTTATTTAAATTGAAATTTCGGTAATTTTCATTGTTGTGTTGTTACAATTTCTTTGTATAAAGTGATACTGTAACGGCTTATTTTACTCCTAAAATTGTTGTTGTCCTATAAATTATGAATGTTTGTGTGGGTATTCGAACTTGCTTTGGATATTTAGATAAATGTTTTATAATAATTGCGTTTTGATCTTTGTATCACAAGAAAACTAACAGTTGAATCTGTAGTATTTTAAAAAAAACATTATTGCCGCTTTTTTCAAAAATTATTTCAAATGAAAACCTGTTGTAATAATTTATTTATAAATTCCAACACAATTTTTCAATATATTTTAACTAATTTCTTCTGACTTTTATCTTAATTTTTTTATTTTCTTAATACTGCTAGTAAATGCAGAGTCTGTAGTGTAATTCATGATCTTTTCAGAATATCTGATGTCCTTACTTTCTTTCAAGAGTGCCATCAAAATGATTTGCATTTACTAATTCCAAAATTTTTATTGATACTTAAGAACGCTTTTAGGCGAGTGATGATTTTAAGACACATTTGATCTCATTAAACTTTACACACATTTTTGTAATATTTGTCCTTTTTATTTTTATTTACAGGACTCTACGCCGAGAGTCACGGCTTTGTTCAGAACATGATGTACGATGCTCAGTTCGGAGACTTCTTCCTGATGGCTCCTAACGACACCGCCTCAGTTTCGCACTGGTGGGACAGTGCGGAACCACTGTGGATCACTGCGGAGAAGAAAGGATTACGCTCTGCTCTTTACTGGTGGGATGGATGTCAGGTAAAGTTGCTTCACAAGTCTCTCATTTTCAAGTTGGATCTATTTTCGACGGTAGTGATCAGGGGAATTAACTTAAAATTTAAGCCAATAAAAGATTTAATTTTCTGTAAGTGAATTGGTGACAGTTTTCATTTGATGATTAATTTTCTTTAAGATAATATCAGCTTCGAAGATTAAATTCTGTAGTGATTATGGTATTCAACTTTTTCGTATTAGTTTATCTTTTACAATGCATTATTATCATACTTCAAATTATAGAAATCCAAAAAACAAATTTTTTATTTGATACTAGAATTTAGTGTTTATCAATTTTTATAGAATTTTTTTTTGATTTTTTTTAACTTTGGTTTTACTGAAATTACTTAGTGATATATTATTTCAAAACTTGTCAATGGGCAATTAAATAAACAAAATAATTTGTTATTACTTTTTAAGAAAATATAATTTTATGGAAATATTTGTTTCCCTAAAACTGTTTGTTAGAAATATAATTTTGCAGCTATTGAGGATTCTGAATTGAATCTCATTTGTAAACTATCAAGTATTAAAGACAATTATTGTTTGCTCGTCTAATTATAAGAAGTTTTTATTACTTTTCCTCCTCTGATATCAAGAAAAGTTTTAAGAATGGGGAATTTCAAAATGAATAAAAAGTTTATATTTTAGAGGCATTTTATACATTTTTTCCTCTCGCAAATCAATGCTTCAAAAATTAATTTTAGGAGAAATGTTCTTAGATAATTCCCTAGTAAAATAAATTATTTAACAAACTTTGAATAATTATTTTTTCGTTGCCAGTTTTAGAGAATTGAAATATCCATCGTATTGTAAATAACATTAAAAAAACCTAAGGGCCTTATTATTGTCTTTGTTTTGAATGTAACTGATAATTATAATAAATAGTTTTGAAGTATAAATCCTCTTTAGGAATTTAAATAAAAAAACTATATAAAAGAATTTTATTTGGATCATTCATTAATCTCTTAGAGATGTTATTAGGATTTGTTTATCTAATTTATCAAATAAAATTTTAGAGACGAAAAAAAGAAAAAAAAAACATTTATATTTCATTCATGAAAAAATTTCTCTGATCCTTTTTAAAAGAATAGATAAAGCTTTCTTTATTATAAGTTTAATTTGAAACGTGGGAAAATATTTTAAAGACAATAAATACCACTTCTAAAATTTGCAAAGAAAACAAAAGTTATTTTTAACATCACCACATGTTTGAATTCTAAAGCTAAAATACTATGAAACAAAAGAGTTTTCTGTTCACGTATATTCGTTTACAATATTAAGAAAAACCGAAAAATATATAACTTCCATTCATTGATTTAATTTTTTATTTATAAAATTTTTTCATACCATAAATAAAAAAATCCTATAAACCTAAAATCGCTAATTACATAAAATACTAATAATCTTATATAGTATTTTAGACAATTCAATCTAAAAATTCTGTCTCCTAAGTCCTAAAAATTCTGTATAATCCATTCACCAAATAGAAACTACGTTTTTAGATTTGCCAATACACTACTGATAATTCAAAGTTGGTTGCATTGAGTGTTTGAAAGAAGTGGAAGAAAGTTTGCATATTTAAATGATACATTTAAATGCAAATTTTCAAATACAAAGATATTTTAACTAAGGTTAGAAATTATATGAACATTCTTTTATGTCTTCGAAGGTTAACAATAAAAAGTTTAAAAAATATATCGTTTTATACATCTTCCATAGTATAAAAAAGGGAATTAGTAGAATGTTTTTCTTAAATTCATCTTTGTACCTATAAAATTTTCCAATGTGTTAAAGGCAATTCACTAATATTTTCATTATCTTTAGAGGTTTTTCAGAGAGTTTTTGATAAACATTTCCGGGATTATACATATATCACAATACATTATTAAAAAGGAATCAGAAAAGTTCCATTTATTAACTCTTAGTAAATCACAAAAATGATTGTATAATAAATTAATGGAAGGAATAAGTTGATAATATTCACAAAAAAAAAATTCAAAAATAAACGATTTTGAAAAATACCCAAAATTGCATTCATCCAACAATACTTGCATACACGTTTAGCTTATTGCAATTACACGTAGAATAAATACTCCGAAAATCAAAATATTCTTTATCAGGAAATATGTAATTGCTTTAAGAAAATATTGATATCAAGCATATAACCACGATCAAAGAACTTAATTTCGTGCTCGGACTGACTACTTCTTTGAGATTCCTTAAATATTCGATTTTTCTAGATTCAATTCTTTTTATTTAGTCAAAGTCACAACTATCGATCATTCAGAGTGAACACAGTGAGCTCGTGTTTAGCAAATTATTTTCAAGTCGTATTAATCCAATGAGGAATAACTAGGCAAATATTTGCTCATGATATTTTTATGCTTTGAATGAATGGTGTTATTATTTAAGTAAATGCTTGATTTTATTTAAAGCAAATGTCTTATTTTATTTAAAGAAAACGTTTTATATAAATATGTAATGTCTTTCTAATCAAAAATAAATATAACTATGCAAATATTATAGGCGGAAGTATGAAATTTCAGATGTATATAGAAGAAAATAAAAGAAACATTTTATTAGTTGACATTCTTGTACAATGGAGGCCGTATAAAGAAAATGTAAATAATTTTTAAAAAGTATTATACTGTTCTACAAAGGCCGATGTATTTTTTTTACAATTATCTAATTTATTTAATACAATTTTGTAATTAATTGGATATGTGTAGCTACAATATTTAAGGAAATAAATACTTTTTTCATTTTGCTGTACCCTTTTCATTTTAACTCTTTATTTACTGAATTATGTCGCCATCAATTTTTCAACTTCGTTTTTGCACCAGGCGTTTAGTTTCCTTGCAAAATAATCCCAGGGAACCCAAGAAAAAAATATAACTAACAGAAATATCTTAATTAGTTTAATTATTAATTAAATATTTTTAATTCCTACTTTTAGCTTATATTAATTTCATGCTATTCGGGTTACATTCCCCGTATTCTTTAGAATACCATCGGCAAAAATAGTCATGTAAAGATATAAGCAAGATTTAAATGGTACTTTTAAGTACCGTCAGTAAATAAAGGGTTAATTATTCAATTTTTTCATTTTGTAATTATTTATGCTTAGTAATTTATCTAAACTTTTTCATTCTAGGTCGAAATACGTGGTAGGAAACCTACATTTTGTCGAAAATACAAATACGTTGGATATGCTTGGCCAACAGTTAACGAGGACACACGTGAAGCTTTATTAACCGCTCTGCAGTTACTACAGAATAACGAAATTCACTTGGTACAAATATATTATGAGCCTGTTGATTTTTACGGTAAGGAATTTAAGCGAAGTTACTTCCAAATTTTCTTTTATTATAATTTTTAGTTCGAAAATAACATCTCATTAAAATCGAGTTCATTAATTTCATGTTCTTCCCGTGGTAATACATTGGTTAAATATATATTTTTTAAAAATTAGTCTATTTGTTGTTAGTAGTTTTGTACTTTAAATTTTGTTTATAGTTTTATATGTTTTGCGTTATATAAACTCAAAATTTTGTTTAGTATTTTATTATTTTCATTTGTTTAAGTTTTAACAATCATGTATTTGGAGAAAAGAATTATGCGTTAAAGGTTAGAAAAAAGAGAATAGAAATTCGGAATGATAACTTCTGGTTTATGTAAAAAAATCTGCTTTTGTTCAGAAAGATTTTCGCAACTTGATAATTTTAAATCACTTAATTTGAATGCAAATAATATTGTATCTTTTACCCTTACTTTTGTATTAAAAAATGAAGATTGCACTAAAATGAAATAAACGCATGAATGTGGGAAGTGAATCGGATAAAAAGAAACATATAAAATTTTCTTTTCAAAATCATTGTTTCTTGCTTATTACATGATGAAACTGAAGACAAATTAATATAATTAAATCTAAGCCAATCTAATTTAATTTATTATATCTAGGAATTCGTTCAAGAGGCATTGAAAATTGTAAACATCATTGTAAAAGTTATGTTGTATATTATGTTTCCTTCAACAAATAAATAATAAAATTTTGATGATTTATTAAAGGGTGGGAATAAGATTTTATAATTTAGAACTAAGAAAAATATTCTCCGGCTGCATAAAAATGGTACATTAATTTATAGATATAGAGCAATCTTTTCAAGTAAATATTACAACTTATGTAACATTTAAAACACGCAAAAAATTCAAAATATTGAAAAAAAAAATCTTAAAACTACTTGTTTTCTAGTAATAAATTTAATATATATTATCATGCGATAACTCTCAAGTTTATGTCCACAAAATGAAAAATTGAATAAAATTAGTCCAAAATCGGCAAAACATATGAATAATGGTACACTAATTAGAATGAAAATATTTTCATTTGAATATGCTAATAAAAATAGAGAATTTCATATAATGCAAAAAAGATGCATTATATATATTTTTTTATTTTGAAATAGTCGCTAAAAACTTTACTACCATCAATATAAATAAATAGGTTTAACTGATGTACAAATGTGTAAATATTTAAAATAAGATCCTATGATTTAAATTAAAACAGTAGTTACGTACAATAAGAAGTATAAAATAATTTTAGAAAACTTCAGCCAGACCCCCATCAGCTACATTTTTAAACTGTTAGAAGCTTAAGGAATTTTAAATCCATTCTCAATAGATAATAAATAATCAGTAGAATGTCATATGTTTTATGAGACGATAAAATCAAAAATATAATCAAAAAAAGATATTTTTAATATGTATATATTCTGTTCTTTCTTAAAAATTTTATATTTCTCATAATATTTTAATGATCCAAAAACCTCATCATTGATTATACATAGAAATATCTTTTTTAATTGTTAAAGACTTGCGATAAGTGGCTATTATATCCTTTTTCATTCATTACATTATATTTTTCAAAGAAAAGTTACTAACTTGCATTGTTACATTAAATGCTTGCAACTAACTTTCCGGTCGTTTTATTTTCATTAAATTCCTTTACTTGCAATACAAACAAAGTAAAGCCCATGCCATAAACAGCCTGAAAACAATTCTTTGTTTTCAGCTAGTTATGCCCAGTTGTTGGCGAGTCACTAAGCAGCCTTCCATCTTCAAACATTTCCTTCAGCTCATCTATTCTAGCAGTTCATGTTTATTCTCCGCAATACTTCTTCTTTGCTCTCCAAGCAGAAAGGAAACAAATGTTTTCCCCCGAAGTTTGTTTATCATTCATTCCCTACTTCTGAAGAAAGGAAGTATCTGCGAGTAGACTTTCTTAAATATAGTCTTACAGCAAAAATATAAAATGTGTTTGACTTGATGTCATTTTGAAAATAAAATAAAACGCTTTAGATTTCCAGTATTAAAACATCGTTATTACAATATTTCGTGAAGCTCGTAATACGTTTGTACTATTATAAAAAGCATTTTCATATATTCTGTGCTCTTGCTAGCCATTGGAGAGCGAGAATGCATAAATAACAGGGATTTATTTGAAAAGCTGATTAGAAACTTTGAAAAATTAAATTGAATATCAGTTTGTCTTTTTTGTTGTTCTTGTTGTTTAAAAACATTGTGAAATTAAAAAATAGGGGCAGAAGAGTTTTAAATAGTAAACCTTATTTTTAATTTAAAAAAATCGAATACTTCCTACTGAATTAATTTTGAAAAGCTACAGCACTGTGTGAGAGCCCGTATAGATATTTGGTTGGGCATTGATTCGACTCTCTTGGGTCTTGGGTTCGTGGGGGCTTGTGAATGGGGGCTAGCGGACGTATAAATTCGTCCTGGCCACAAAATCTCCTCGACCAAAATAGTACCTCTGGGGGTGCTGGTTCGGAGCTGATCGTTCTCGGATTCAGGTCTAAATTATCATCTGTAGAGGCGTGAATGAAGTGTGTATCGTAAAAAAGGTTGTGATGCGTGAGTGAATAAGATGTAGTCTTGGCTATAGATGGGAATACTGAAAAATATGAGGCGCTTTTTCGACTTAAAATTGCTGACTTGGTCAGAGTGCTTGTTTATGACAAAGACCGTTAGAAGCAACAGCAGACTTTTGTCGATTAATTTCAATAAATAGTAAAACATATTGTATCGATATTTCTACATCTTAATTTGAGTGTTTCTATTTCTTTATGATATATTTAGGAATGTCTTACAGGTATTTGAGATAACAAAAAAATCAAGGCAATGTATTTTTCCTCAATATTTCAGCAAAATTTTATATTTAACTTAAAAAATCTATGCTGTACAAATATTAATTTATTCCCAAAAAGTTGCAGCTAGAAAATTCTGATGTGCATGATTAAAGACGAATAAAACATTGTAAATTCAAATTTAATTACTCTCTGTTCAGTGTTGCTTTCAATCTTCCGAGGCTCTCGAAAGTATTTTGAATGTTGCTGATTTGATATTTTTTGGAGTAACCTCAATAAACAATGTGGATAGTTTCGTTGAAAAAACATTATTCGAGTAAACATAAAAATGAAACATATAATTTTAATAATTATACATTATAGATATGAATTATACTATTATACTCGCACTTATAACTTTCTGCTCTACTAGATCATAAATTACAGAAATATAAATAATAAATTCAACGATCAAGACAGCAAAGAAAATCAATTTATGCAGTACGTAGGATATGTATGAGAAAATATTATGGTAGCAAAAGGTTTAGTAGAAGCTTTAATCTTACCAATAGAAGATTGATACAAAGATAAAATTAATCAAAAATTGTTTCAAAGAAATTTTAAGGATTTAATCGATGAAAAAATAATTAAATAAGTATCGATACAGATTAATTAAAATTATAAATGAATGAATTATATATGGAGTCAAACAAAGGCTTTAGTACTGAAATAATTCCATCAATGAAAATGCGTTTATTTACAACTCTTTCAATTTTGTTTTGTTTTTTCTCTTTTTTCTCTAACAAAAAATGAGCAAATAAAATGAAAATAACATGAATATAATGCCAAAAATTATTACAACAGACCTTTATATTTCTATTCTGCAACTTTAATATCAATATTAGCACTATTAATTTATTTTCATTTCGTTGTCCTTGAATTATTCAGAAAGAGATCAAATTACAAGTTACCATATTTCTGTACTTAATCAATATTTAAATGAAAAAATATTATTTGAAGGTTATTGGTATTCATCTGAACAAAAATTTAATAAATTCTTTATTAATACATTAAAAAATAAATGTCATCTTATATTAAGGAAAGGCTATAGCTTTAGATGCGATTATCATGGATAATCTGAATCTGATTGTTGAAGAATCGTATAAAGTAGAAATTCTATGAAAAATATAGCTTTCATAGTGTTCTTTTTGTAAAGTAATTCTGTAGATCCGTAAATACAGCATGGTACTCAATAAAATGAAATAAAAATTATTGAATTTTCACGATGGGGGTCTCGAATGATATGAATTCGATTTTTAATTTTAAAAATTCAAACAAATTAATTTTTTTTATAAGATTTGACTACCGAAAATTGAATTGAAAAGACAGGGTTACCACAGGGATAATTTGTGCAATTGTTAAAAAGAGGCCAGCGCATAAAAACATTTTTTTAAAGCTCAGTTTTAGGGTAAGAACTAGAAATACGTTGCTGTAGCAATTTGTGTTCGGATATGCAGGACCAAAAGTTAAAAATGCCCCCAATTAAGACCATTTAATGACCAATTGCGCAAATGTTTTAAAAGAGATAAGCGCTTAAAAACATTTTTTAAACCCTATTTTATAGGAAAACTAGAGATACACTACTATAATAATATGTGTTCGGATATATAGAACCTAAAGTTAAAAATGCTACCAATAAAAATCTTCTAGTGATCATTTGTGCAAATGTTTAAAAGATCCTAGTGCATAAAAATATTTTTAAAAACTATGTTTTATGGGGAGGGGAACTAGAGATACGCTACTATAACAATATGTGTTAGGATATGTAGGATCAAAAGTTAAAAATGCCACCAATGAAAATCTTCTGACCGCACCCAATGAATTTTCTTTATATAGAGAAAATATAGAAAAAAAAATGATTCATTAGGTATAAAAAATTAGTGCGTTTGCCTCTGAAATCTCATTTAAACCAAAACGAAAAAAGAACCAATAAAAATCTTCAAAATGGCAAAGAAAGAAGAAACCTTTTTACGAAAAGCACATCCCTTGCTTACAGAATATACAGAACAAATCAGAGATGAAATCATCCAGTAAAGAAAAGAAAGCTAAATAACTACAAAAAAGGATTCAAGATACTTGAAAGAAACTAAAAATCGGAAAGTACTAGTCAACAAATCTTAAAAACAGTTAATTGGATATGTTGACTCTGCTTAGACATCAGATGTCAATGACAGAAAGTCAAACAGAAGGTTACGTCTTCCTATTTTCATTCTTCGGAGGTACATCGCTGAAAGTGCTTTATAAGGGGAATCAAGTTATCAGCGACCGCTTTGCCAACAACCGATGTTCATATCATGTCTTCCTCTGGAGGTACAAAAGAAAAATACCCGATAACAATTGATTGACTACATTAACTTCTTGATTGACTGCACTTTAAATTATATCTTTTTCAATTTTGTTCAATTTACAACTTATAAAAAAACTAAAATTTTATTTACATTCGAAACATATTGATATTCAACACCATTTAATGAGTGAGATTTTAAATTACTTCATTTAAAATATTTAGCTTCGAAAAATGCCTACTAATTAATTACAAAAAAGTTTAAGTACTATTAAGCATAAGGTATCTCATAAATTAATTGGATTAGTATCAGCTATAAGTAAAAATTTATATAGTATATATTTATGTTTAAATGTAATGCAATGTTAAAATGTGTTTATTAATAAAGCAAGTAACTGAAAATAGAAATTGTTAGAAATCACTACCCATACGTTTAAATTGCAGAAATAACTTATACAGTTAATTGCGGCAATTCAATTCCTGACTTTGAGTCTAATGCTGGGAAAAGCTTTGCGTTAATAAAACGAAAGATATGAAATATTCTTCCAATTCTTTAATATTTATTTTTATAACCTATATAAAGCCTACAAAAGTATTATTATAAATATATTCTTTCTTTTTTAAACTGCAAATATTTATTGCATTACCTTTCATTCAAGCATTGAAAAATCCCTATTTTCCTTGCTTATATCCAGCGTCTTTTAATAGAAAAGTCAAAAGTTTCTAAAATAATTCTTCTCTTTAAGTCGTTTAAATAAAGATGAAATGATGTAGTTATTGATGTAACTTGAAAATATAAAAAAGGCAAGAAAATATAAAACTTGAAAATAAAGAAAAGAAATATTTCGATTACTTTATATTAATTTTAATCTCATATACTTTCTATTCAGTTAGATGATAGCATTACTTCAAGGCTACTTGAGTCAATTTGCAAGTGTAGATCTATAACTATTTACACAATTTGCAAGTGTAGATCTATAACTATTTGTACAATTTGCAAGTGCAGATAAATAACTATTTGTGCAATTTATAACTGTCTGCAGATTGTATCTAAAGACTATCTATACAATCTGCAATTGAGGATGATTACATTTGACTCAGAGCCCTCCAACACCACACAAGTAAAAAGATACGACCTTCGACTAATAAAATTTTGTTTGATTGTCATTCGAGAGATAAATATTTAACATTTCATCTCCAGAAAAATCTGCCAATAAACCTTCGTAATTCCATATACTTTTAAAATATTTATCACAGTATCGAATGCTTTACTTAATCTTTACAAATTATGAGTAATAAGAAGATATAAAAATATTTTTCTTTGACTACACTTTCAGATTTATTTTAAATAAAATAAAAAGAGATTTGTTTTTCTAAGATATATTTCCGATTTCATATTAATTTTGATTTCAGTTTTGAAAATATTATGATAGATTACTGATTCTTTTTTAATTTAGAAAATTTAACAAGCTGAATTTCGCATGTCTTTTATGAAAATAAAGATTTTTATTAAATTATATAATCAATAATTGTGATGTTAAATTAATACCGGCTTATCTACATTATTTTACAATTTGTATTCCTGGATAATATATTAATTAGTATTATACCAAAATTCGATTTCTTAACTGAGAATTGATTCCACTTTGAGAAATTCATCTCCTCCCATTTTTCTGTTAAGTAAATAATTTTACCCGATGAATATGCTTGTGAAGCACTATTTTTCTCCTAAAAGAAGAAATAGCAGATTACAATGAAGAATCTTTATTAATATTGAAAAAATATAACTGAAGCCATTGAAACAGATACATTAAAGAAAATTTTTTCACAAAATTTACTGTCAAACGATAATGAAAGAATAAGTTTGCTTTTTAATTTTTATTTTTCATTGTAATATTTGAATAAAAATATAAATTACCGGTATTCTTCAATTTTTGAAAATTTCACTGTCTCCTGGAAATATAAATATAATTAATGAAAATATAATGCCAGCATTATTTAAAAACTGTAGTGGAATAATAAAAATAAAAGAAAAATTACATCAAACTAAAAGAAGGCAAATGAAATAAGAAGTATTATAATAAAATGATTAGTTAAAAATTATTAGATTAGCTCAAATCGAAATTCAACATATATCTCATAAATTAAAAATTCGATAATTTTCTACATAGTAAGACAGAAAAATTGTATACGAAATAAAAGCTAGCGAAAAAAACAGCAGCAGCCAAAGACTTTAAGCATTAATCGATATTTTTCAACTTAGCTGACATGTTTATCCTAGTAAGAAAAATATTCTCAAAACAGGAAAACTAGTTTTTATTTTGCATGTTCATTTTTTCAAAACTTTTTATATGTGTCATTATTTTTCACTTAATACATAAGAAAAAGAAATATAGGGATTATGAATCATTTGTTTTTTTACTTATTCATGATTCTCGCTATTATAGAATTAACTTTTCTTCTGTTCAAGCTATTAAAACTGGACAGAAAACATGTGTAATTTAAATTCTTTTAATCAGACCGTTGTTTTGGAAAAAAATAGAGCATTCTTTATTTCAAAATCAGTCCAAGAAGAATCAGATAATTCAATATAAAACAAACGTTGAATATTTTGCAAAAATTTAGACTAAAAAGTAATTTTAAACTGTATAGGTAAATACAAGCAATTTGAAATTTCAAATAAAACAATTTTTCACGAAGGTAAAGGAAATTCGTTTTTTTTTTCCTTTAAAAGGTAAGATGGATCACTTTGAACGACAAGAAGACACGTCGTTTTCCTCTAAAAAGACAAAATTTTCATTACGAAAATTAGTTTAACAGTTTATTTAAGTATTTCAGTTAAATAAGATGTGTATTTCATTTCTTCAAAGTTTTATTTGTATTATAAATAAAACATATATGTAAAACCTAGACTGAAAACTTTTTCCTATTTTAAAATGGATGAATTTGAAAAATCACTTATTAGCTTAGAGGTTAATGAGAAATCTGTTTAAATACTAACATCTATTAGTTTTCAAGATGAAAATTGGATTGCTGATAGTAAAATTGATAGGCTTTGCTGGCTTTAGAAACTGAAGCAGCTTAAAAATATATAGAGATCTACATTGAGTTTTAACCCAGAGCTATAATTTACCATAAATATTAAGTAATCTTCCTGATTGTGAATAATTATTTTTTCTAGTTAAAATTCGTCCAGTTTCAGTTGAGTCAATAAGCACATCTTAGATTCAATATTCTTCTTATAACAATATTTTTTTTCAAATGTTTGTCAAGAGAATGTAAAGGGCTTCATTTGAATAGGTGAATTGTTGTATTCAAATTTGAATATCCTATTATATGCAAGCAAAGAAGTGAAATAAAAAACGTCCTACTTATCTTATCCAACTATCTCCAAGTCTTAGCATGTGATAATATTATTTATCCAACTATTTGCAATTCCTAGTATATGATAATATTTCTTATTCCATCATATGCAATTAGTATCATGCGATATTTCCGGATTTACTGAAAAAGTTTTCATATGAATGAAAAGAAAAACCTGGAGTCAGTATCAAAGTGATAAAAATCATACAGATCATGGAGAGAGAGATGGGGGGTATCTCTCAGGTATATTTTATTATAAGAATATAAGATTTAATTTTATATTGATGCAGTCATATGTGCTTTTACACCATGGGTAGATTTCCCTTTCCTGTACTTCTTATTAGCGTTGATTAATGAACCGATTCCAATTTTAAACGACGAATACTTTTTTAGTAGAGAACTGACTTGCAATTTAGGTGTTTCAAAACATGAGTTCTGCGTTTCAATCTTCCACTACAACACATTTTCCATGTTTATTTTCTTTTTTCGTTCTGCTCTTGTTAAATCTTTTTTTTTTTGAGTTAGTTGAACAAGGCTCTTTAAAATGGCTCCAACTCATCAAATCAGCTTACAAGTCCTCTAACTTTACCAACTATTGGTTCTTTTTCAAGTTAGAAAAAAAAACTATTTTATAAATTGCTCCGTTTATATATTAGAAGTTCTAATTTGATTTAAAAATGAATTATTAATAAAATATTACAAAAGCAAACATTTATAACCATTCTTTAGCATTCAGATTACAGTGTGACGTGCATGTTCTAAAATTGTGAAAAAATTGCTTCATTAAAGAGCTTCTACAGTTATATATCAAAATATGTTTAAACAGGATACAATTTTTGTTGGATGATGAGAATCCCTTTCTTTTCATTAAAACATGATAGTTTTAGAGATTAAAAAAAAGACAGCTTTCATACTTTTATATTTCGTCGTGTTGCTTGAATAATGAATCACATGGATATCAAAATAATAAAAAACATAAATGGAATTTCATCTTATTGTCATTAGAATAAAACATATCATTATCATCTGCATAATTCGTGACTTTTTATACTGGCATAGGACTCCTTGAAATGATAAATGGAAGTAGAAGCCTAACAAATAAAACTTAAAAATTTGATTCGTTTTATGGTTAATTAAAAATAATTTTTAAAAATATAAATTATGCAAATAATGAAATATTAAAAATGTGTCAAAATAAAGGAGTTATCTATTTAAGGGAAGCACTTTGTAATTAAAATAGTTATAAATGCTTAGCAATTATTGGGAATCTGGAGGGAGTGAAATTATGAATCATAATAAAAAAGAATGACATACATTTTATGACGTATTGAAATTTAATATAAAACCTATTATTAACAGGCTAATTAAACTAAAATTGTCTTAGACTTTGGAATATTGACTTTTTTCTAAAAGAAGATTCATAATACGTGGTTCCTAGGGTGGCCGAATGTTTGTATCTACAATTAACAAATCAAGATGTAAAACTGGAAAAATTTGAATTTTTTTCTTCCCTGAATACCTAATTTTTTACTCACACCTAATTTTTTTATGTTATTATATTTTTTATATTATATTTGTTTTCGAATTTCTATATAGATAAATGTTATTACATTTTTATTGATTAATGTGTACAGCAAAATCAGCAAAACTTTTATTCAGACATCTATTTTTCCAATTTTTCTTAATTTTACAACTATGTTGACTATTTGAATTATAAGACTGATAAATATCATAATGTTTTATTAATCGAAATCAGAGTAACTAAAGACGGGAAAAAATAAACATTTTTTTAACAGAACATAAATATACAGTAACAGAAATATTTATTATAAGAAAGGATATATTTCTAAATTTACAAACCTCATTAATTAGATTTACAATAAATTAAATCGTTACCCTTATATGTTTGTATTTATCTTAATTTATTAATTTCTCAGAGTTTCATCTTTATTTCAGTTACTATTGAATAAAATGATGTTATGTTTCCAAATTTTATTGCAATTTGAAATTTATAATTTTAAGAAGTATGCTTATAAAAAGTGAGTCCCTTCGAAGAACTTTCGGTTTTAACAAATTTATTAATGAACTCTGCTTAAAATTTTTAAGCTCTGTGAAAGTAAACAGGTAAGTAAAACATAATTTGTCCTGAATCCAAATATGAATTTACTTTAATCTTTCATAGAAGTAAGAATTTTTTTTGAGTATAGATGTCTTAGCCCCATTGTTTTGATTTAGATGCAATTTAAACATATCTCTTTTTCATTTAAAATATTTTCTTATAGGTCACAAATATGGGCCTAATTCTATAGAGAGAAAAAAAGCAGTCAAAGACATCGATAGCCTCATAGACTTAGCTCAAAGAGAAATGGCAACCAGAGGACTTTTAAACAAGGTATGTAGAAATAACTTCTTATCTTCCGAAAAATAATACATTAAGTCACGCAAAGCGTATAATTATGGCGTTCCTAAATTGTTTATAAAATTTCATGGCATTAGTATTTAAGTAGCACTGAATGACATTTCCATCAAAATCGAATTTTCAATCGAGCAGTTTTCCATACTCTATAAATTTTAGATATTTGTAAAAGAGTAACGAGGAATTTTATGATACGAAATGTATAAATGACAAATAATGGACTCTAGAATTTTTTGAATGCCCTGAATAAATATTCACTCTGAAAGTAGTATGCAATCGCTCGCATGAAATTAATAGTTTTGTCTTTACGGAAAACATAAAGCTTTGGATCTGTAAATATTTTATATTAAACGAATCAATTAGATATACTTCAAATTATAATTATTATTTGTAATTAAAGTGGTTTTAGAGGAAAAAAAAATTAAGGAGAAACCGGTCTCCACTCCGAAAGATTGTAGTACAATAAACTAGTAGATTTCATTTTTAAACTTTTTTCTTATTCAATTTATATTAACAATAAGCACTTAAAAATCGATTTAATATAATATAATCACAATATTTAAAAATATAAATTCATTAACTAGAAAAAAATGAAAATAATTATCCGTAATTGGTAATACTGCTTTACTTTTCTCTGTCTCTCATTAAAAGAGACATTTTCACATATATTTTAATGGCTACTAAATGGATGTTAAGCAAAGATTAATCATTCTAAAAGAAAGAATTGTCCACAAAATTTTAGAATCTTGACATCATTGATCAAGCATTTAAGTATCTGGGTGATACTCCATTGGAATCCAAATTCCAGAATCCTTTTTTAAAATAAGAGGACTAAAATGCCTTTGATGTATAAAAATTCGAGACATGGAATTCAATAGACAGTTAAGTCCTGAGTAGTAGTCCTTGAGTCGAGTTTAAATGAGTATTTAAGTGAAATCACTCCAACGAGCAATTCCCAAAATAGTCCTTGTGTTGCTTTAAAACGGGACGTTAATATAACTAAACCTAAAACTCCAACGAGCAATTAACTGAGACTTTATCCAATTGTTTAGAAACCCTTTTCAAGCTGATTTTTACAACTGTTATAGTACAAAATCATCTGTGTTATTTTACTATATTTCATGTAAAATAAAGCCTCTTTACTCGTTACAGAACCTCTTGGACTGTTTATTGTATAATTCAAGGACGAATTACTAATTTTTTTCCACAAGTTTGGAATGCATTTAAATAACTTTTGAATACATATTAATTTTTTTAAATGAATGGAAATTCTTTTTTATTATTTAACTGTTTATTGACTTATTTAAATGTGGTATGAAAATGAGTGTATGCATTTTGAAGATTGTAACATAGTCAGGGAAAACTTAAAAATAAATTTTTAATAAGAAATTTATTAAAAATTTTGAAAACCTTTATTATTTAGACATACTGCACAAGAGGTAGCTTCGAAGTCAAATTTGATTGAATAAGGCATATTATGGTATTGTGGCAGAGTATTCGAGATAAATTTTTCATCGGAATCTTCTTTCAATCATATCACCTAAAACATTAATAATATTGTTAATTTGTAATTTTGAGTTTGCCTTTTCATTTACAGTTAATAGATTGACCTATTAGCTGTAAACTATTTAGCAGCAATCAAATCGTTACTGCAGCATTATGCCTTGTCTGTTAGCATTATGTTTGAGGAATATCATAATGCTAATAATATTACAAGAAGAATAACTTCATGTAAAACTAGAATTGCTTAATATAGGGCTGAATGAAATTGGTTTTATATTTGAGCCAAAATGAATTCTTAAAACATTTTTTTATGTACATTTTATTTTAAGTAATTAATCTTATTATAAAGGGAAAGTACAAAAGTCCTGTTATAATCATTTTGAATTGCTTTTGTTTCCTAAAATGTCTGTAGTTTAAATCATGTATTTGTCAGTTACTTTTGAAAACTATTTTTTTTTAATGTATCATATTCTTAACTTCAATCAGATATCTACGTCTAAATCAATTTAGTTGAATTCTTTCAAAATTAAGGTAACTGGATAAGGATATTACGTTCCATGAATAAATAATTAAGTTTAACATTGATAACATTATTTATCACCCATAATAATATTAGTTTTTCATAAAAGCATAGTTTTATAGTTAAATAGCTTTTCATGTATATAAAAAAAATATTATATTTAAATTAGACCTTAAATAACTTAAATAGGTTATATGTATGAAAGAATGTGATATTTTCTTTTAAAATTAAAAAAAAACAATTCTTATGATTGAATTTCGTGTATTAGATTATTTTGTAATTAAAAGAACGAATTCAAGTCTTATGATTACTTTTTTAAATTCTTTATGTTCGAATAGTTTCATAGTATATTTTTCAAATAAACTAACACAAATTAAGTAAAGAATTTGTGGTCATATTTCCTTTGGCAGTCTCATTTTTTATGTACTTTAATTTTAATAATTAGGTAATTTGTCAATCAGATATTTTCATAGAGATAAATTTCGTTCTGTAAAATAATATAAACATTTTTTTAAGCTAACAAATAATATTTCTATCTTATAATACATTATTTATTAGAATACTTCAGTTATTATATTTTATTGTTCCTAAGAAATATATTTTTATTCGATTGTTTTATAGTCTTATAAAAGAAGTAATTATATTTGTTTCAGTTTTGTTGAAAATCATTAAAGTTTATAAATTTAAAAGAAAATAGAATTAAAAGTAATTTTGTATATTATATTCCAAATTCTTAATCCTTCAAATTAGTATTGTGTTAATAAAATCGTCTGCTCATTTCGGCCATTTAGATGTAATTAAATTTGTCAGATAAACATGCTTTAGCCAATCAGTTTGGAGATAAAATTTAAAAAAATAAACTTCCTTTGAATTTCAATAGGTTAATTTCGTTGTTTTGTCTGATCACGGAATGACCTCAACCGATTCGAGAGGATTAAGTGTGATCAATTTAAACAATCTCATCGATATGGCTGATATTCAATATATGGTTTATTATGGAGCGACAAGCATGCTTCTACCTTACGATGGAAAATTGGAAAAAGTAAGTTTTCTAGAATTTTATTTTTCTTACCTGACTTTTCAGAAGCATATTAAACTGTGTACTTCTAGCTATCATTAATCCCCTCTCAGACGCATTGTTGGTGATTGCCTTTATAAATATGAAATATTTACGAAAACAAAATCGAAATATTACGAAAATAGTCATTCATTGCAAATAATTTCAAATCATTTTTCATAAAAAATGTCTTTTACGACTTTATTCTTCAATTAAACACATCTAATGGTAAAATTACTAGTATTAATAGACATATTTCTTGTATTTGCTTTAAAAAATTTATGTTACTTTAAAATATAAAATTCATAAGAGAAACTTTTATAATTCATGATTGAAAATGAATCTAGTTTATTATTACTTGTATTTATATCGATTTCATTCCATGTAATCCTCAAATATGCATTTAATTTTCAATGTATTTAATTTTCAAATATTATCAATTATCATGTAATAATTATCATGCTTAAAGAGTATATTTGTTACAAAATAATATAAACGTCTCGAAATTAGAAAGTTTAAATTTTAATAAAATCTTAACTGTAGTTAAAATAAATTTAAGAAAATTTTAACCATGATAATTAAATGAAAATTATAGATTTCTAAGGTTTTTTTTTCCTTTCTAAAGTTTCAGTTTCATAGGTTTAAATTTCACATAACATTTTACTATAATAAGCTAGAAAAAATTTTATTATTATTGCGAATTATTTAGACAAAGTTATTCGCAATTAAG
The DNA here is from genome assembly GCA_026543055.1 of Argiope trifasciata. Taxonomy (NCBI): domain Eukaryota; kingdom Metazoa; phylum Arthropoda; class Arachnida; order Araneae; family Araneidae; genus Argiope; species Argiope trifasciata. The sequence continues at coordinate 5,342,883 of JAPMOQ010018920.1, forward strand.
AATTAATAAATTATTTTTTAAAAGTGAACCTTTGTTTTGAAAATACTGAAAATTTATTAGACAAAAACTGTCATGTATGTACACACACACACACACACACACACACACACACACACACACACACACATATATATATATATATATATATATATACACGACAGTTTTTGTCATGAAGACAGCATTTTTAATTTTCTTTAAACCAGAAAAGCGTGTTGAAAATTTCGTATTTCTGAAATTTTACCTGATATACTTTTTAAAGACGGCTCAAAGGAGACCAAAAATTTAAGCAATAAAAAAAGAATTTCTCTAAAGTTTAGATGGCCATCCCAGTGCCTAATTTATAGTGTATTGGGTGAATTTTCCATTTAACATTGAGCACTGACCTATTAATGCAAAGCTCAGATGGCAGAGAAAAATCAATAACGCAACGTGAAAAATGTTTCGGTCATACAAAGAATAAAAAGAAGCTATTTCAAACTCTTAAAATGCAAGTAAAAACAGTTGTTTCTGTGTTTAGAGTAAATTAAATATGAAATGAAGCAAAAAAAATCCGTATTCAAATTTGCATATACAGTTTAAAATTACTTAAAATTTCTATGTTTTAAGAATTAGTTTATTGTATTAAGTGTAAGAATTGAAGATGTAGGATAAATTTTTGCTAACCACCTTTTCTTAATTCATTTCTTTCTTGTTTTTCTACATCAGTTTCATCCAATTTATCTTCACTTTTAGTTTTTTTTATTTGTAAAATATAGATTTTAGTTTTTCTTTGAAATTGTATTTCTGTATTTAAGCTGCGTTATTGCATCTGTTTTCCAAATGTACTGAATTAGGGTAGTTATTTAAAGAATTTAGGTAAAGTGGAAAATGTAAACTATTTTCCCATTACGCTAAATCATAAAAAATATAACATTAATAAAGGCAACCTGCTCTATAAGTCATACTGTAGCTTCAGTAAGACACTTAAAAGCAAGGAAGGGGCTTGGAAAAGAATCGGAAATCTAGAGCCCAGAGTTCAATTGTTAAAATGGGGTTTTAAATTTGATTGTTACAAAATAATTAATATTAAGTTTCAAAAATTAAAATGTACTATAAGTACGTCTATATATGTAGTTATTGATGATACATAATTAAGCTGTAATTACAAATAATATATAGACCTTTGGGAATTACATATTGAGATTCAGGAAAATTCCAACTAGTTTTTAAAAAACTAATCAGAATGGCAGAAAAGCAAGGACTGTTGCAGAGTTCGTTGCGGAAAGTCTTCAACATAAATGCTTTAATAAATTTTTTATAAACTTTCATTGGTATATACATTCCTCCATCTTGGTTTGCAAGGGATATTTGATACATAAGGCGGAGGGCAGACTTTTCAGAATAAATTAACTTTATAAAGAATGATATTTTACTACATAGATAAGTAAATATACAAGTAAAATAACATATTTTAATATTATCACTATCTCTTTCAGTATTTTTAAAGCTTGTGAAGTTTTTCCTGATATGAATGTTTACCCTCAGTTATACTTTCAGAAATATTTTCTCAGAATATGTTTTGGTTTCTTTTATCAGTCGAATGTTGGATAATTTAACTGATTCTTCTCGATTAAATCTCATAGTGGTGGTGTGTCTAATGCCACTTGGTCATACCAAGCCCGATTGAGCGGAGCTCTTTCGAATTAAGACAAAAGTGTGCGCCTTTCGTTATTAAAGAGCACCGTTAAGGTGAAAGTACGACTTTGCTCGAACACACACGACACAACCCTTTTTAGGGGACGGTCGAACTCATTCATCCATCCGCAAGTCAGAATTTAGATCCAAATCAGAGACCGACTCATCTCTGATTCAGTATCTCCACAGGTATAATTTGTTATGGGAACTTGGAGGACTTTGAAATCACGACCTATTTAACGTGCCCCAACTGCCATTAGCCAACACGTCGGTCTTTGGTCGAGGCAGGACAGAATTCGCTACCTTTCGGTTGCGAGACTGATGCTGTACTAACAAGGTTACCGAGGCCCTAATTAAATCTCATAGATATAGCCATTATTATTGAACATTTCTATAGATCTTCATCTCTGGCAGCATTGCTGGTAACTTCTTATTTATTTTTTATTGAAACAATACTGCTCGTATTTGCTCTTCATTAGTCTTTGAAGATATTGATAAATTTTGCTATCAATGGCTGAAAAATCTTTGGATTCCGAATAACACTCTTTCTACAGCCGAATGGAAATATTTAATCATATTTGAAAATTACAATATTGCAATGAATAATACTTTTTCTTAGTCTGTTAAAGCAAATCTTTGAGCCATTATACTATGTTTAAGGCATTAAAGATGATACTATGTTTAGTTCAATTAATACATGCCATACAATTAATACATGGATATAAAATAATTTTTTAGAACTAGTGGCAAGCGCAGCTCTTAAAAATATATTTTCAGAGCTCACATGCGTCGGAAATGTGGGGATACATCAAAATCTTGGATTGGAATTTCTTAAAGATAACAATATTTCCTCCTTATATATTTCTAATATTAAAAAATAATAATGCAAGCTATAATTTCATTTAAGCTTTAAATGTTGTTATATCATTTTCAGAATTCTATTAAACTTCAATATAAAAAAGGGATATTTTTATTTAAAGATATTTTAGTACTTATGGATTTTTAATTCTAAATTGTCAAATAAACAACTCTTTTTTTAAAGCTACATAAAATGATTCTTAGGACTTTTTTCAGCTGAGGCTCTATTTATGGAACATTTTCTTTCTTTACTGCAATGTATATATATTTTTTTATTTCTTTCTCATATTTCATAACTCCCTCATTAATACAGTGCACTCCGTCTAATAATTTGCCGTAACAACTGAATCCTTATCTATCCGAAGCCGGCCATTAATTTTATCTGTTCCATCTTCATATCGAAAAAGGGTTCTTACTAAGTTTCGACTTCGGATGGTCCATTAATTCTCCAATTACGTGATAAGACCTATCATTCTTTTTTATTTTCCCAGCCAAAATCCGATATTTTGCTGTGTTTTCATGCACTAACATTTTTCTTGGAACTTCAGAAAATTCTTCATTTGCGGCTTCTAGATATAAACTTCTTTCCTTGATTTGTTTTTCGATTTTATAGGTTTTAATTTTACCTCATTATATGATATAATATTTCCCTTAAAACATAAGAAATTTTCTTCGAAATAATTTTACAATTTTTATTTTTATTACACATTTATTTCGTTTCTTAAACAAATGATCAATCAGTTTTTCATAAGTAGCAAAAATATTACAAGAAGAATTTAGTAGAATACACGTTTTGACAGGTATTTTGACGTGAGATTCAGCAGAATAATGTATTCTCCTATCTTCGTAGAACTTGATCTTAAAACAAAAAAAATTCGGGATTCAGAGCTGCCCCTTCCTGTTTCCAGTCAGAGTCATAGTTAGTAAATGAAAAATAATTTAAATCTGTTATTTTCATATTCAAAGATTAATGTATATCGATGTCATGATTAATGTCATAAATTTGTTTTCATTCCTTAAAGAATTTTTGCAATTTTTGGTTCATATGAAAATACGATTAACAGCCTAATGGTAGTTTGAACTTCTATAAAGTTGCATAGATTATCGAAATAAATGTATTTTTTATAAGCCCTCCAACCCCCATTCTCTTTGATTTTGAAAGCTTTAATTAATTGAAGTAAATTCTATTATAAAAAATTCAGTAAAGCATTTCATTTGAAAACATACATTAGAATTATAGTAGGTACATTGATAATACAATAAAAAGAAGGCAATTTTGATGCAAAAGTCATCTTATTGAGCAATTTTTGGTATAAAAATTCATCATTACTTTTGATAAATAATTGAAAACATTGGTATTCTTGGTAATCTTTTCTAATATATTTAAATGTTAGTCATAGAATAACATGAGGGGAGCTTTGAAATGAATTGATTAAAAAAGAATATTTTATTTAAAAATATTCTTTTGTCTAATATTTTTTGCTCTAATATTAAATATATTCCCGAATGAGACAAACATGCAAACTTAATTCAATTTAGCAATAAAGTTTGAAGTATGCTATGTAATATTAATATTATGAAGAATGTAATACATCAACCATAAATAGTGTATTAAAAGGATTTTTGAAAATATTGACTATCATGCCTATAAATAATTAAGAAGTCTGAGAGTTTTCATTATTATTAAATTTTAAAAATATTTATTCTCTCCATATTAAAACAGGATTTCACATTTCAGAATGCCATTTTTAAGAAGAAATAAATACGTTAATGGATATTAATATTTTAGTTTTGAAGCATGCTTATATAGTGCATAATCATAAATTCAAAAAAATTAAAGGCAGAATACATTTTTTAAAAGATAAATTCAATCGAAAGATATCGGGTTCATTTTTCCTTTAGAAAATCTAATATTTAAACATATCATTATATTTAAAAAAATGTATGACTAACTTCGCAAAACAATCAATAAATAAAGGTATTTTGCTAGTTTAAACTCAAAGCACTTTCTTTTAGTTAATAATGCAAAATCCTTAATAAGGTTACAAAGGTAAACTTATTAAACCGAAAAAGTAAAAAAAAGCGATATTTTTTTAACATAATTAACTGTTAATTTATAATTTATGGAAGCTAAATTACTTTGCTTTCAGCCAAGGAAAATTATCAACTGATATGCATAGTTCTTTTCATTAACTAAAAATATATATACTTTTCAAAGTCTAGTGCTCTTTTTGCAAAACAGTATTCTTGTTTAGATTTAAAATTAAATAATTTTAATTTAATGATAAGCTAAAATTTTCAGTTATTTATTTGCTCCAATAAAATATTAATCAATTCAAAAATGTAATGTTTTTATTTATTTATGTTATCTTCAATTGAAATTATGTGCTTATAAGATTATTTTCAAAATAATTCGAAACTTCTAACAAAATATTTTCTTAGTTTTGTTTTTTTCTTCTACTTTTGAAAGAACCTTTTTTATGGTTTTTTTTTCACTTTCATATGAATGAATTCATATTATTTAATTTATTTTTTGTATTAAATATCATGTTATTTTCGATGTTTCATATGATAATTTTATAATAATTTTGTATAATTTTTTATTACATTTCTTACAAATACAAAAAAATATTCATATAAAATTTTTATATGAATATTTTAAAAATAAGTAAACAGATACTATAGAAGGATTCAATTATGATTATTCGCATTCCATATTAAAGTCCTAATTAAAGGTTTTTTAATAAATATTTTTCAAAAAACTTCAAACATATATTTATCATATTATTAGAATAATTTATATACTGTAAATATGTTCCAAATTTAATTTCATTTGCAATATATACTATATTAATTGAATATTAAAATAATTATTTTCGTATTTCCCTTGTGGCTTAATTTATATAACTTCAGGACTTTAATTTTTTGCATCTAAAAGTGTTTTGATTTTAATATAAAAATTTTCTATTTCTTAGGATACTAATAAATAGTATCATTGTTAATTTTTTAAAAAAATTATAATATTTTCCTTTATAGCTCGTTACTTTATTTTCATTTAACTTGATTTATTTGCTAATTTATTGTTAAAACTGCTTTAGTGACACTCAAAAAAGTGCTAGAAATCGCAACCAGATGGCGCCATCCAAATTAAATCAAACTTTCATAATCATTATTAGATTAAGTAAAGGTAAATTTGTAAATATTTCATTTAGAACTTGTCAGTATGGAAATTTTCAATATGAAAAATATATATATAATAGCTTAAATAAAAATATGTATCAGTAAAAATTCTATAATTCTTTATAATATGAAAAAAATACATAACATTTTAAATAAAAATATTTATCAGTAAAAATTCTATAATTCTTTACAATGATTAAAGATAATAAATAAGCATAAAGCTTTTTGTGAAATTTTATTCAAATAGGTATAATTTACTATTTGAGTAAGGCAAATACAAAAAAATGTGATGTTTCATCATTATAAACATTAAATGATTAAGTGATATCAAGGGGGTAAATATTCTATTCTATAAGTGCACAAATTTGGTGGTATGTGAAAAATGTGTTACAATTTAAATCGCATTATTTAACAGTAAAAATTCTATAATAATTTTCTTTAAAAATAATTATTTTCTTAACCGTTGGATTATTAAATAAACATGAAAATGTTTGATTTTTTATATTCAAATGAATCCAATTTATTATGTCAGTTAGACAAATCCCGAAAGTCAGATGTTTCATATTTAAATATCATTTCTGTTTAGTTTAGAAAGTAATATTTAAAGAACACCATCTATAAGTTACTTCTATTAAGTCAAAATGATTGCTTAGAAAACAAGTTAAGCGGTAAAAGAAATTTAATGTTCTTCTCCTGTCTAGAGATTGTCAATTTATTTACGAATTTGTTGTCAAAAAATATATTACGGGAACACAAAATAGTGCTAAAAATCGCAATCATATGACGTCATTCATATAAAATCAAAATTTAACAGCATTAATTGATTAGGTCCAAGAGTTAAATATTCCATCCAGAGCTTGTAAGTGTGCAAAATTTGAGTGCGTGAAAAATGTGTTACAGTTTAAATCAAAATATTTAACAGTAAAAATTTCATAGTAATTTCCTTTAAAAAAATGTTTAATGATTGTTACTAAATAAACTAAAACTGCTGGATATAAACTTTTGGATACTAACTAACCATAAAGTTATTCGTAAAATATTTTATTTAAATTAGTTTAATTTAGTATTTGAGTAAGACAAATATTGAAATGGTGGTGTTTCAAGTCTTAATATCATTTTTATTCAACTTCAAAGATAATGTTCCAAAGAACACCTTCAAAAGTTTACTTCTATTAAGTCAAAATGAGAATAGAAGTAAACTTTATTAGAAAAGAAGTTAAACGGTAAAAGAATTTTAATGTTCTATTCCTCTCTAGAGATTGTTACTTCCAACTGATTTAAATTGACTGCCGCTGTCTACTTCAAATTCCATTTTTGAAGTCTGAAAAGAATTCTAAATCTTTCATGGTAGAAAAAAATCTTTTTTCACATTCAGAAGGAGTTCATTTCAGAATTTTTTCAAAAAAATGTTGCCTGTGGTTAAATACTGTAAAAATTGCAAGGGGAACGTTATTAAAAGAAATTTTATATTCAAACTTTTTTGGTCTACTGAAGCAGAAAATGTTCAGTTGTTTTTTCACCTTTTTTCGTTATATTTGAAAAGTTTGAGTCAAAATTCAAAGTTACGTAAGCATTCATAAAAAGAAAAGTTTCGAACGGTATTATTTAGAAGAAATGTTCTGTCAAACGGATGTCTTGAGATTTCTTCAAAAAATGGAAATATCATCACTATTACCGCCTTGTGATGACATGTTTTAAAGTTTCATTTTATTTTTATTTTATTTTTTCGCTTTTTGCTGTTTCATTAAACAGAAATATTTTTTGAAGCTCCAACTTTTATTTATTTATTTATATTTGGAGAAAGAAAAAGGAATTGTAAAGTTCTTGAGCTATTTCACTTTTTTGGGGTAACTTTTATTCCTTTTTTTTCTATCTAGATTTTTTTATTCTTTATTCTTTCATTTGGATTTATTTTATTCCTTTTTCAATATTTCCTCTTTAAGTAATAATTATTTGATAAATTTTCCTAACTCCTAAAAAAATTGGCGATTCCCATATAATAAAAGAAATGGTGTTTTGTCCTTCAATCTTCAGTGCACAAAAAGCGCAGAGATTCTTGGCATATTAATGTTGTAAGTGAAATTAATTACCTATTCCGATATCACCTTTATCAACAAACTTTCTTGAAAAGTATTATGATAAACGCTGATGAATAAATGCTTATCTTTAGCTATGTACACTTTTTTTAACTTATACTGCCTTTGAAAACAATGACATGCCATTATTATATAAATGGAAAATAAAAAGGATTAATAGTTTGGCTCCAAATTGAATATTAGCCTTCTTTCAAAATTACAGAAGATTAAAGCATTTATTTTTCAATCAGATGCCGGAATTTCTGCTCTTTACCGCTAATTAACTTTTAGTATTTGAAGAGGATTGAAAGAAGAGATAACTGAAATCTTTATTCAAAGAATATCTTCGTTGCTGAAGACTCCCCAAAAAAGTCGTCGCTTTATTGGAATCTTAATTTCATAATTATTTACTTACATTAATGATACCATTTCAGCATTAATGATGTTTAATGTGAAATCATTTCTCCAATTAATTATCCTGGATATTTTACTTCAATGAAGATATTAAAGAGTCATAGTTGAAATATGTACGACTGACTTCTTTTGGAAGGCAATATTTTCTTTTCAAATCAACACATTTGGTATTTGGTTGAAACTCATAATTAATTTTATTGATGGATAATTAAGAAACGTTTCCTTTTAATTATTCCTAATTTTAATCAAAGCAATTCCTTTTTATAAATTATATGGTTTGATAAATACTGTGTTTTCTGCGAGATACCGCTGTACTACTTTCAGTATAACTCTAATTTAACGCTGCGCTCTAAAAAAAGAAGAGTATATTTTTTAAAAAAGCTTCTGTTTATAAACAAAGCAAATAAATTTTCTTCAACATCAGAATAGTTTGAATAGTTAAAATGAAGAAAACAGAAATATCCTTTGAAACAGGAGAAAAGAGAGCCTTTTAAATAAAGAAAAAGTCTTAGCAATCAGTTTCTTTCGAAGATTGATATCTTTTAAAAGATCAGCATTTGCTCGATCTCTCAAACTTCGAGTTAACATTTAACATAATTTACGAAATAAGAGGTATAGATTTGGAGGTAAGTAAATTGTAACAAAATTAACATATCTCGTAGCAGAATGTGCACTCATGTCCAAAATTAAGGTCACAAACAGAAAATCTATGTCAAAAAGCTATTCAATGCGTGAAATTCGGAGCAGAAGTACACTATAATGAAAGAAAGATAGACACATAAAGACATGCAAAAGATTTTAATTGGGTATTAAGAAACAGGTATATCAAAAGTTACATTCTGAATAAGAGATAAAGCATTTATCTTGGGAAAGGTCTGTCTAATATAATGTGTGAACACCGTTTACTGCTATACAGGCTTCACAACTAACTTTCATACTGTTAATGAGGGTGTCAATAGATGCTTGGGGGAACAAAGCCAATTCTTCCAAACGCGTGGTTTTTAACTGTGGAAGGATATTAGGGGGGGAGGGTTACGCTGTGCAATAGCTCTTCCGAGACCATCCCAAACATGTTTAATAGGATTAAGTGACTTTTAATGCAAAGACCTAGTCGGCGAGTCCATACATCGAATATTCTCTTCCTCAAGAAAATTATCAACGATCTGGGCTCTGCATAGACGAGCGTTATTGTCCATAAAATTGAAGTCTGGGCCAAAACACCAGGGCACAACCATACATAGGCTTCAAGGATATCATCATTACAGTGATGTGAATCGACAGTACCCGCATCCAAAATGTGCAGAGGTGTATGGCTGCCCAACATTATGTTACCCCTGACATGGATTACTTTGTCACAAAAACTGTCGATTTGTTTTACGTGAGAGGGATGATAGCGAGCTCCTTGCTTTCTCCTATGTAGCATCTTGACTCATCCGTAAAAAGAACATCCCCCCATTCTTTCTGTGCACAAGACTGATGTGTTCAGCACCACAACAACTGAGCCATTCTGTTGAATACAGTCAAACGGACTCACTCAACTGATCGCCAAGTATAAAGGGCCCTCTCTGCTAGACGTCTGTATACTGTTTGTCTGTAAATTCTTATTCCAGACGATGAAGCAAGGTCACGAGCTAATTGGGGAGCCATTGTCAGCCTATGCCGTCTTGCACTTAATGCCAAAAAGCGATCCTGTGCGGGCGTCGTTGCTCTGTGACTTCCTTGACCGGCTTTCCTGGTTACTGCACCACTTGTTTGGAATTGATTCCCCAACCTGGATACCACTTTCACAGCCTCTTGTAATCATCATCACCACCGCTTGACACTGTCCAGATTCAGACTTGCCAACGGCTTTCCATCTCAAGCAATCGTTTAATCGATTATAAGAACTGAATCTCGCTGGAATTAGTTTAATTATTTTTGTTTTAATGCAATGTTCACAAAATAGCTGGCAAAGATCTCAGATGCCTAAACGGTCTAATTTCAGAAGTTCCTCAAAAACTTATACTAAACAACATTTTTCTCACAACAAAATGACAGGTATTATTTTACCGGTTCTTCACAATATATAAAATGTAATTTGTTTAAATTGTACTGGTAGACATTTAGAATTACTTTGAAAAACATTTGTGTGACCTTAATTTTTGACATGAGTGAATGTAAAGAAATAGCAATTGAATTTGTCATTGAGATTGTTATAATACGCTATTCTGGGAGTAAATTGTATTAATCTTTGTACATTTCAAACAATAATAATAGTACACTAATGTCGAATTTATTAATGTGAATTTTTTGCTCATAATTAGAAATCGAATTTCTGCTACTGAAAACGAGTTCGAAAGTGGCAACTTCCTTGAAACCAAACAAAAATATTTGTAGCTTTTTCATCTTTATATCTCTTATCTCAATTTTTTATCGTATATCTTTTTATCTCTTATCTCATTTCTAATATGTAATCATCTTCCACATATTTCTCCATCGAGAAATACCTAAATGAACGTAGCTCTAAGAATTTCTATTGCAGGAACTTGGAAATTACTTTGTTGTTACTTATGTGTATTATTGGATTAAATGAAGTGGTCATTTTTCTTGACCAACTATATCATTATATATATAATGTGCTTTAATTTTATCTGATTGAAATATATTATTAAATTCTACTTATTATTGCCAATTAAAGAATCTTTTGTATCATATCAATTATTGTTTATCTTAAAGTAAAAGTATTTTAATATATTATTTATTAAACCTATTTTTAAGCAATCAATAATTGTTCTTCTATGTTTCATTTATGTCAATAAAGTTATCAATGCAATAAGAAATTTTGTAAACGAACATTAGACTAGTGGACTTCAGCTTTCACTTTTAAATAAAATGGAATTCCTTGGACTTGTAACTCAAAGAATTATAAAACAAGATTCTTCAAATCATGATCATGTTGAAAGAATTAATAAAATGCCTTTTGGACGTGTTAAAAATCTATTAGGTTCAATTTGATACTGGAGAGAATTTTCTAAAATTTGCGTTTGCAAAACTTTGACTGTAATAATTTTAATTTCAAATGTATGTTATATATTTCGAATTTTTTCAAAATCCTCTTTTATGTTTCTTTTATTAGCATTTGTAATAGATCCTTCTTCCATGATTTAAAATTGCGTCCATATCTTTTCATTCTTTTAACATAAATGCTCATTCTGTGATCCCCGTTTACGTATAAATTTTCATTGAATATTGAATTACAGATTAAGTGGACTGAGAAATATGGAAAGTTATTGTCTCTTGGTTACTGAATAAAATTTTGATTTGATATTTCTTTCCTTATCAGGTTTGTTCCTATTTATTCATTTGCTCAAGGAATATAAATCACCCCCCCACTAAAAACACAGATGGTGAGCCTAGAAATATGAAAAGTTTTTGTCTCTTGACAATTCAATAAGATTTTGATTTAAATTTTTTCCCTTATTGATTGATTACTTCTTATTCATCTGCTCAAGAAATACAGTGTTTTATCACAAAAGAAAAGAAAAATGAAAAAATAAGTATTTCCCTAAACAAGAAAAGTTCCTCTGTAAAAATTGTTTTTCTCCTTATCTCCTTTTAAGTATTAGTTTGTTATACTATCAACTATCGTTGCAAATATCAATTTGTTTCTTCTTTTTTGAGTTATGAGAATTTCGAATGCGATCTACACCTTTAAATGATAGTTTGACATTTTATATGGAATACTGTCACATAATTTGATATCTTGCTTCTCAATTTAGCAATGCCATTAAAAACGTTGTAACAAACATTTTTTTTGTTTAATTCCGATGGAAAAAGAAATTTGGAGAAATAAAGAAGGGACAACTTGAAACTTGAGGTTTCATCCAATGTGTCCAATCTAATTGCCGGAAACGTCTTCATCCTAGAAAACTGAGTATCACTTATTCCCAATAAAGGGTGGCTTTTTCATTTTGTTATCTATTGGATTACAATCATACTAAAGTCTAAATTTCCTCTGCACAGAAATTGTTAATTTTATTATGTGGAACCACAAAATGGATTAGGCCTGTCAGAATTTTTCTATTAGCATTACATCAGTTTCCGCAGAGCCAAAATATTGACGATAACATGGCAACGGAATATAAAATGAAGCCAAACATAGCCGAATTTTGGTATCATATCTTTATGAAATAGCACTTGTAACAAGCAAGCATGGAATGTGAAGGAAGAATAATGGAGTCTGTTGATCAACAAAGTTATAAAAATGTATCCAATTATTGGTGACAACTCTAGGAAGGTACTGTATTGTCATCAAATATTATCGAAAATGCAATGGTTTAGTATAAATAACTACCAGTGATAAGTTTCTAATCTTAGTACAGTAGTACTGTCACCGAATTAGCGGAAATGAGTCTGTTTTTCTCCTCAAAGTAGCCATTTCGATAAATGTTTTTTTTTTCTGATTCGTTGTTTATGTTTAGTCTAGTTTCAATACCTGTAATGAGAATAAGTGTAAAGTGCGCTATGAAATAATTAAAATTATAGGTTGCAATAGTTATGGTTTCAGTTCCCAGTAGACACTTCCATGTTATTATTTTACATTCAGAGAAATATTTAAGGCATTAAATTTAAAATTATTCTTTATATAACAGTATTATAGATAAAAGTAAGAAAGATAGTTAACAAGTAATGATATTAAAATTTTCAAAATCGAATTATTTTTCCGAATTTTTTTTTTTCATTACTTTAAATTCTTAGCGTAAACAATCTTAATTTCGCAATGCTAATTCTTACAAATAATTATCGAAAATTTTTTTTTGTCAGAACTAATCACTGACTCCGAATATTTCATCGCAGGGAATATTTCATCACAAGGAAAGAATATTTCATCGCAGATCGGAATAGGGTAATAGAGCTAAGAAAAGACATACTAGTTTTTAAGTGAACAAAATTATTGATTTTAGAAAGTGAGGAAAAATTCTGGCTGAGTTCGGAAGAAAATGTGTTGTTTAAACTTCGGAAAGATTATGATTGCTCACGCATTTTGCTGTTAAAAGCATTTTTCGATGCTTAGAAGAAAGAAAGTCTTTACTTTTTGAAACTTTTTTTTATCATGATACATTATACTGATCATAAAATATATATTTCAGGTAATTTTTCTTTCATACTAGCTGCATATTCATGAATTTGGCTTTACAACTTTCGAAAGAATTCCTTTCCTTCCAAAATAAGAAGATTTTAAATAAGATACAGATAGAAAAGTCGAAAGTTATTTTCTGATTTTTCTAGAAAGTAAAAAGCGTTTGATATCAAGGAATGCATATTTGCTTTCTTTCTTTAGAAGAATGGATTATTTACTTTTTTCTTGAAATAAAAATATGAATTCATTTAAAAATTATAATATTATAAATTACAACATATAGTCTATAATTACCCTAGTGAATAAATATATTGAATTAATACTGTCGAAGGTTTTTACTCGTTATGGTAACTTGAGTTTCATGCAGTATTGTAACAGAGAAGAAAATGTGACATGTGTGACTTTTTTTATATACTGAAGACCGTTTTTCTTAAAACTTTTGAGTTGATTCTAATCGATATTTTCGAATCACATGCAAATCATTGCGAATTTAAAATTTCATTGCATGCATAATTCAACACATCATGCTAGAAACAGCAAATTAGAGTTCTAACAAGCGGAATTCACATTCGGTTAAATCTATTTTTATACTCTTTTTTAAGAGCTTTAGATACTTTAAAGATGTTTCATATCCATGGAAGTATGAAGTTTTTTTTATAATTTAATGATTTCATCATTGATAAGTAACAATAGAAAAGTATTAAATAAACTGAAAGAGAAATCGTATCAAAAAGTAAATTGTAGATTACAAAAACGGTAGTTATTCTAACGTCCCTGGGAAATATTTGGGCTTACAACATTTTATTTTTCAATAATCATAGGCTTTCTTCAGAAAAATGTTTTTTCATTTACTTTTGCATGGATAAAAGCAGAAATAATTTTATTAAATAAGTTATTTTTTAAACTTTATATAGAATTTGCTTTAGGTAGGAAAAAAGAGACGACTCTACTTAGAAAAATGAACATTATTTAAAGTAAAAGAGAGAATATTGAATTCTATTTGCGTCAAAAACGAATTCGTTAATTGCATATGCTTGTTTCTTTATTACACAGTTCAAGCGGCTAAAATAGTATTTATTCTATAATGCATTTCGAAAGTAAAATGCTTAAAAAATGATCAACAAAGTTTCAATGAATAAGTAATAAACAAAAGAGTGAGACTAAAACGCAGTCTAAGTTTTTATTGAATAACAAAGAATAAAATTAATAATTTTATGTTATTTATTTTGTTTTGTTTTGTAAAAAAATATGTATTTTAGCAATACCATTATAATTATAAACTAAAAAAATGCATTGAGTTTGCATAGAAATGAGTTCTTAATTTCTGTTAAAAAACCAACGGCATTAATGTGTAATTTTATTTAAATACATTTTTTAGAAAATATTTGTTAAATAATTTTTCTATAAAAAAGGGTCTTTTTTATATATCTTATTTATATCTATTTAAACCATTTAAAATATTAAAATATCTCATTTACCCTCCTTAAAGAATCTGAAGCTTTGATCTGATGCCATGTTACCCTTTCCTAAAATCCGCAAATTGTATGCCCTTTTCATCATTTCTACTTTCAAATTATAGAGGATACATTTCCGACAAAGCAAAGATATCACGTGGTTTTCTTCCCCGCTATTTAATTAACTTCATAATTAATTTACAAGAATTTATTTCCCATTACCCTAAATATGCAAGAGAAAATTTTGATCTTAGTTCGTTTATAAGAAAATAAATTCAGTATAGAAAAAAATAATGTAAATCAGTTCTATTCAAAATGCTGCAATCAATAGCCATAGTCAATGAGTCAGTTAAACAACATTAAATACATTTTTAACTGAACATTTATAATTTGCATACATAATAAAATAAGGAATACGTAATTAATACTTGCAATATGCTATTGATGTATGATTTCTTTTCACTTTTATGATAAAAGTTTCATTTAAAATTTAATTATCATTTTTAATTCTAGTGCTGGTAGTATTATACTGGTACTCAAAAGTACTTTCAGTCAAAAATATTCGTTTTTTAAAAATTATTCCTTATATCTCTGCATTAAGGTCAAAGGCAGACATAGCAATTCTGTGCATTTAA
Organism: Argiope trifasciata; assembly: GCA_026543055.1. Lineage (NCBI taxonomy): Eukaryota > Metazoa > Arthropoda > Arachnida > Araneae > Araneidae > Argiope > Argiope trifasciata. Next base: position 5,358,292 of record JAPMOQ010018920.1, read on the forward strand.
GTATTTCGGTTTGAAGATTATAATGATCTTAATGAGTCATAATTAGTTCTATCTTTGAAAAATGTTACACTAGTACAATTTTTAGAAATTATAATCATCAATTAAAAAAATATATAATTGTCAATTAAGTTGCGTTAATAGTTTTACATTTGTAATTTGTTTACTTAAGTTTTGATTAATGTCATTTTAATGGTTTGCTATTTTAAACGATATTATTAAGATTTGTTATTTTAAATGTCTTAAATGTACTGCTGTAGTATAAAAGCAAAAAATATACATAGAAAAATAATAAAAAATAGAATTGCATGCAATGAATGCAATACTTTTACTGAATAATTTTGAAAATTCTAAATCTTTATTACTACTTTTCTTATAAGTAATTCTTTTCAATTAAAAGCTTAGCTGAATACTTTATGAAATTTTTAAGCACTTTAATTGAACTTGATTTGATTCATGTTTGTAAAAGTAAAGTTTAAAAAAAAATTTCTATAAATGTAGTTTTAAATATGTATGCATCTTTCAAATCTTACTTAATATTGAATCAACCTGCTATTTGAAAAGGAGTGCACCTACACTCAATTGATTAATTTCATGAAAAGAGATTTTTTTTTAATTTCACGCAAAGCACTCTAGTGATAAATTTGAATGGAAATTTGTAATTTAGATTAATAACGAATTATAAGCCAATGGCTAAATAGGAGCCAAAAATTAAAATAAAGCATTTCTACTTATTAATACTCTAATAAGAGGGCAGTTCTGAATAATTTTGAAACTGAAACTCTATTATAAGTTTTATTTTATTCTATTTTCAAAGAAAAAGAATTCAGCTGAATAAAAATAGGTACTCAGAGGTCGCTTTTAAGTATAATTTACTTAAAACACTTAAAAGTTTTACATGAAATTTTGTGTTTCTAAGCATATTTAAAAATCACAGGTGCTGCTAATTTCGGGGATTTTTTTTCACTTTAAGCTTTATTTCTGTTAACAGGTTATATTCTTTTATTCATAATATCTATTTCATTATTTTTTTCGTTGATAATCCTGATCACCATGTTTTCTAATTTTCACTAATTTTCCAAAGAACGACATTAGTATCATCAATAAAAATATATTTTTGTAATCAACAGTTTAAAATTATACTCTCTCTTGCTAAAAGCTTTGTTTGAATAGGAATCTAAAATTAAAATTAAGGATACACTATGGTTTCAGTTTGGTAATAAGATACTACCATCTAAGAATTGTGAAAGAATCATTGATCTTATCACATTGCCAAAATATAATTTTTGCAGCATGATACACATTTCAAACAATATTTATGTGATTGAATTTATTTCGCTTAGAAGTGTCAGTAAAAATATTTACTTTCTGTTGTAAACATTTTTTTTTTTGTTTAAAAGAAAATTAACTGTTTCTATATCAAGAAAGAAGAAAAGAAATTTTCTTTGTTAATAAGTAATTTAAAGTAGTCTTCAAAATGTTATTTAAATATTTTATGCATTAGGATTAATAAGCTTTGAAATAAGTTTAAAAATGTTAAAAACACGTCATACATATTTATAAAAATTAAACAATTTAAATATTTATTTATTGCATAATAATATAAAACATCTAAGCAATTAATTCATTTTTAACAACTAATCATTTATTGGCAAAAAATTTGATTTCATATATTATTGACGATTAAATGTGCACAAAACGTTGGGAATTTTGGATCTTCCTATCGGTGATGGGATGTACTTTGCAATCTACGGATTGTACCTTGGCCGGCGATGGCCCTTAGGATTCAATTATAGTTCCAGTCAGCACTGCTGTTTCTCAGGTCTGGTAATTCAGACTTTTCCATGTATCTTCCAGAGGGGCCTAGTAGTCTGTAAAAAGTTTATTGGTGGCCAATAAAAATGTGTCCGAAACCAGTTAAGTAAATCTTTATTATAAAGAATGATTTAATTATTTTTATATTGAGCCATTTTTACGGTATTGTAAATAGTTGTTTCATCTTCATTAAATAAAATTTAAAGTATACCATTTTACAACGTAATAATTTTTAAAAACTTATACTATTTGATGAGACAATATAATATAAACCTATACAATAATAAATTATAATTAATTTTCTAAAATTATTTCAATTTTTTAGAGCATTTCAATCAGGCCAAATAATAGCAAGATTATGTTTTCATGTCATATAGCGAATTACAATACATAATAATATCTAACCTTAATAAATGTAAGTTATTTGTCTTCAAATCTGTGATGTCTGTATTTATAAGGAATGGATGTACATACATAATTATCTATTAAATCACCGTTAGTGAATGGTTCCATTTTATATTAATTCCAGACAATCTAACTTTTTAGGTTTATGAAGCTCTTAAAGGCATTCCAGGTTTGCATGTTTATCTGAAAGAAGAAATACCTGAACATTATCACATAAAAAACAGCAGATTAATATTACCTATTCTCTTGGTGGCTTCCAAAAATTATTATATTCGTGGAGTAAGTACAATAATTTCTTACATTTTTCAAAATAATTGTAGATTTCTGAAAGTTATTATTAAATTTCGGAACAAGCTCTAAATTAAATAAAATTAAAAGGTATAATTCATACTCTAAGAAATAAAAATGTTTATATTGTTACTGATAATATAATTTAAGATAAAAATTGTTATCTCTTGACCTTTTTTTATGCTAAGAAAATAAAATAGAAAATTTCATCTTGTTGATTATTTTGTCCATCTTCATGTATTCCCAGCTGGACATTCCAGGAAAAAGCATTCCAACTGGATCATCCATATCACTTGGCTCCCATGGGTACGATCCATATGAAGTGCCAGACATGAGAGGAATATTTTTTGCCAGAGGACCAGGTATATTTGTTCTTTTCCACATATATTTTTATTTAACTTTAAGTAAGTAAACATTGAATTTGGAAATAGATTCTTTTTCCGTTTATGCTATTTTAGAGTTTCATATTTTGTATACTTAGTGTTGCTCAATAAAATGACTATTTCAAAAATATGAAATTAAATTAAATAATTAGTTTGATTCATTGTGAAGGACAACAACTTGAGAATTTGAGAAATAATTGCATTAAAAAAAGGTGTAATGTTTATAAAAAAATAAAAAAATAAATTAAAATATTTAAACCAAATGTTATTCAATTACAGAAGAACTCACCTAATTTTGTAATTATCTTTAGAATATCGTGTTATATATTCAGATTATATACATCTTTACAATTACAATAAATTTTTCAGATATTTGTAGAAGTTTTGATGAAAAACATATGAATACAGCATACTTTGTAAAACAGGTGATCACAGTATGAATTCTAAAGATATGTTACAAAAAAATATCATAGATTTCTTTAAATTAATATTTAAGGTTTTCCATTAAGGTAAATATTATTTGTTAAAAGTAAAAATACGAAAGAAAAATATTTTATTTCTTTCATTAGGTATGCAAATTTGTCACAAAACATTTCAAAATACGTAATATTGTTTATAGTTCTATCATATACTTGTTAAATACATTATGCCGCCATACATGCTAAAGATTTATTAAATAAGCATATTGGCCTTATTATCTATAGAGATTTTTATCACAATTATGTGTTATATATCAGAAGATATTTAATTACAATTTGAGAATAATGCAGACATTTTGAAACTGATCTTACAGCGACATTAACTTTTTATATTTCTCAGCTCATAATTCATTTGAAACAAACTTGAAGCAACCTCATTACGTGCATGAATAAATGTGTATTTTATTTCAGGAGTTTATAGATTGATAAATTTGAAACTCATTTTCTGCCACAAGCACCAGTAAAAAGCAAGTCCTGAAAATAATCAGATATAATTTTACTCTGATAATATAATATGATCAGTTATGGTTTACTAAATCTTAACCAAAAATTAAATTAAATCTTAGCTAATTTCTTAAATTTTTCCTATCCCGGTTGACAAATGTATGAAGTTTTACAAAATTTTTGATAGTCGCAATAATACAACCAAACCAGCAAATACTTCCCAAAAATATAAGAACTGGTTTGTTAATGAACGAATATTTTCATTAATCGTCATGGTATCTTGTAATTTTACCTTGTTAATGTCTTCACTTGATATATGGTACTATGATACTATGGAATTAGTTTACATAATATACCCAACAACAGCATGTTAACGAAGGGTTTTCAAATGATATGGCTTCCTTCTAATGGCTAAAATATATGCTGTATATGCTTCGCTAACAAATATATTATATAATCTAAATAATCAAATTCTATCTTGATGAATATATTTTGTTATAGAATATGGCGATAGTCGGTATGCATTTGTATGTTCTTCTAATCTAATATCATGCAGATTAATCTTACCAATGAATAACTGGCGTGTCAATCATTTATGGATAATTTATTAACAAATATGTTCGGTTCAATGTATAATTAATTACGTTCGTTGGAGCAGAAATATCCATCAGTTTCTGCACATTTCCCAACATGCCAGCTGTATTGATTGATGCCTATTTCTTGCTTCATTTACAGCTTTACTCCTTCTGTGGAACATTAACTCCTTCTCTGTTAACCACTCTGATACTGTTAATTATGTTACCGTCACCTGTTTCATGCAACACTATATCTGGTAAATACTCATGCATGATACCACATTGTAATCTACAGTGATGGCATGGAAAATGCCTCGATTTTCTTGTCAAATCAATGATTTTCGGGAGGCATTGTAATTTCAAAACATTTTAGGCGTATGATTATACAGAAATTTATATATGTATAAGTAATGTTTGCTATAATTAAATAATTGCGCCGAAATTATGGAAACCTTACATCGCCTAAAGCAGTGATATTTTTTTTAATGTATTCCTTAGTGCTATTAAACAATTTTTCAAGTTAAGCAATGTATAATTGAAATTTAAGCAAGATAAACTGTAAATAAATATGATAAATATTCCGGAAAATGCATTTGGCGGATTTAATTTCACGTTGCATTTTTAAAATTTTTAAACGAACTATTTTACAAATCATGGAAAGTCCTTCATTTTTATTTTAAAAATATCCGCCTGTTTTACAAATACTTCCTTAAAATTTCATCCCATGTTTTTATTATGATATAATGTTTATTTCCTAACTAGATTTTTGAATTCATATTTTAGTTACATTTTACATTTCTTTATTTCGTTGCTAAATGCGCTGTAAGCTGTCTCCATAATGTAGGCATAGTCAGTTGACTATAACTTTACGATACTTCCTTAGCTATATGAAGTGATTTTGAATTCAAAGAATTAAAAAGGATTTTGCCCACCAGAATGTGTAAAACTTATTTAATGATTTATGAAAATTAATAATAAATTTCTGAAATATGAGCATTTAACATCTGATTATAAATTTTCCTAAGAGTTACATTGCAGTCATAACATAATAAAACATAAAACAAAAAATAAATTATTGGAATTCGAAAGATGTTTTCATAAGAATTTTCAAACATTATCAGCAATAATAATATGCTGAGTTATTAGTTAGCTTAGTTAGATGAATTATTAAACATCAAATCATCATGATAGTTAGGTCATACTTGGAAGAATTTAAGTTAATCGGATTAAATTAGAATAAATATATCTGGAAGAACTATTGGAGAAAGAAAAAAAAACGAACGTCGAAAAATTTTATGGTTTTTATATCTAGCTATAAAATTTTAACAAAATGTTTAGAAAGACAGACAATAAAAACGCGCTTTGTTTGAAAATAAAATTTTATAAACTCACATTCCTCCTGCCATTACATTATTAAACAATAAGAATATCAAGAAACAAATACTTCCTATTGAAATCTCATTTTGGTTTTTGAATTCAATCTTTATTTTAATTATTTCTAAATAAAGCTATAAGTTTTGGCTTAAAAATGTCACCTAATTTGAAAAATTTACTTTGACTTTCATGAATATTTAGCCATGGGAATTTTAATATGCAGTTGGATGCATTATTATATTGCTTAAATTAGAAGTTTCTCAGTTGTACTGTGCTCTTAAACATGATTGAAATTTCAACAAAAAAATTGTTTTTCCATCAATATACAAAAGTATTAATGCTTGAAAAATATAATAAATAATTTGAAACACTCAGGTTTTCAAAATTTAAAAAATATTCTCAAAACAAACGAAACAATTGTTTAAACTAAACATATTTGAAATCCCGTTTAAAATGCATTATGTTGAAAAAATAGCATTGTCTTTGAAACAGGTAATGATATGAAACAGATAATTTTGAAAAATAAAATATTAAACTTTAAAACTATCTGAAATAAAATAAATCCAAATGGGTGCAAAAGACATATTTTATTTAAAGTTTAATTCAGATTATGGTTTAATTTCACAGAATTCATCTTTAATGAGCATCCACAACTGTAGAAAGTTTCATTACACGATCTGTCACGCTTCAAGTACATAGTTTCAGTAATTTTAGGCTATCGATTGATATGTTTATAGTGATATAATTTTTTAAAATAAAGAAAAAATACGCTGCTTAGAAAGAGAAAAGTAAAATTATTTCAAAATCCGTATGAAAATAAAACTTCTAATACAGAATTGAAATGAAAAAATTATGTAACTGTTTCTTGTACTTTCATTCGAAGAAAATAAGAATGAACCTAGATTATTTTATCCATGTTTCATTCGACGGAAAAAAAAGATAATAAAAACACCTAAATAGTTTTATAAACTAAACCAACAAATATTTTCCCCGTATTTGCGCTCTTTTTCCTAAACTTTTTTGTTTTCTTTAAAAAGTAAACATAAAAGCAAATGGAATTGATTAAGATACGTTGTTGCTACCTTCAATTCCCTTGTCGTACTAAACTCTTTCCAGCTTAATTAAAACATGTTTGCGCAACTTAATTAAAAGGTGATGAAACATCGATGCATTTTTTTTACTTTTTTGCATTGAACTGACGAACAGAAAATGAATAAATAAACTTGATTCTAATTAATTAAAGCAAGAAATTCTTATGCAAATGTAAAAAAAGCATAAATTCTCTGTGGCACCATAGAGATAATATATGCAATTTTTACTCTACACATCTAAATCAGAAAAAATATATTTAAAACATAAATCTAAGCAATATAATCTTTTTTAATGTGTATTTAATAAAAAAATAATTACATTATAATCTTTTCTTAATTGATATCTTTACGTGTTGAGTCATTTGTATGAATATTTTTATAAGATGATATTTTATATCATAAAATAATTTAGACATTCTATTAACAAGTAAATTAATTGAAAAATACTTTCATCAGAATCTCATACATCGATATAAATAAAAATGAATTTTTGTCTGTATGTCTCTTATGCACTTCAAGGCCGTGATGCATGGTTTTAGGATCTCGGCTTCGGGATCAGAAGGTTGCAGGGTCTTGGCCCGATTTCATCGAAGAACTGCCGTGCTAACGGGTTTGATGCATGTTAAATCTGTCGGGGCCAAACGACCTTTCCTTGGTGTACTATGAAAGTTCGGAGATGGGGATGCCAGCTCAGGTGTCGTCCTGTCATTTGACACGGTTCAAAATTACGAGGTCCGCCCCAAGGTATCCCTAGTGTTGCTTCGAAACCGGACTTAATATAATTAACACTTATATGCTGCCGTGCAGCTCGTCCGATTGCGATAAAACTTTGAATGCTTGTCACTTGCTCTTAAGGGATGGTTATAGTAAAATTATCTAATGTATAAAAAAATGTTTTCGTATTTATTTACCGTATCTATTAACCAAGGATTATTGGCAAAATAAATCTCCAAGAAGACTAAATAGATTCAGTAAAGATACTAAATTCAAGATGGAGGTAAATATTTCGTAACTATGTTACTTTAATACTGTATAAGTCGTTCTCTGAGGTAACAACATTATTAGAGAATATGCGAGAAAGTTTTAAGGAAATCAATCCTTTGGGATTTAAATTTTAATTAAAAATATAATAACATTTTAGCGTTTTTTGCAGTGCCTTCCAGAAATTTAAGAGTATACATATTTTTGCTTCATTTTAACTTTAAAAGATTATTGATTCAATTGTATCAACAAATTTATTACACAAATATATTTTTTGTGTTTAGTAAATTTTAAAAGAAAGTATTTTAATCACATTTTCTAATATTAATCTTGAGAATATTATTAGAATATTATTAATATTGAGAATATTAAATGAATCACGAAAGATACAAAAAAATAGTTTCTTCCCTGACAATTCTCAAAGAACACTAAGTATTATAATTCTAAAAGAAATCTATTATGCAAAAATTAATTTTTGTTTGTTTGTATGCTCTGCCGTACTATTCAACAGTTTGATATGCAACTTGGTCAACTCATTGCTTGCACCTGCGTGATGGTTATAGGCAGAGTACATTTATCATATCTATGATATCAAAATAAATTTTTGTTCGTTCTTATCTTATATGCTACTGTACTGTTCAACCTATAGCGATGAAATTCGATAAAACACATTGTTTTCGCTTCCGAAAAGGTTATATTTTAAAACTGATAATTGACAAAAGTCAAACAGTAAAAGGCAGATCCCATTCAGATGTAGCCTTACATATATCAAACAAAATAAAATTATTTTGATTGATGTCGGTCAATGTTTTCCACACCAGATGTTATCATTCAGCGTGATCACTATTTTGTCTGTGGGAAACCGCACATATTATTCAGATTTGATTTCACACATACAAAATAAAATGATTATTATCGATGCCGAGTTATTTATAATGGAAATTTTCCAATGCGAACAGTAATTTTGCTACTTATTAAGTGAATCTACAAATGATATTTCAATTATACAAATGTATATCGTGTTGATTGCTTCAACAAAAATACGTTCCCAAACGTAGGTCACTTTATTAAGTGATCAAAAAGCGTAACATGTAGAAATTAGCCAAATAGAACTTCATAAACAAACGATGACGACAAGAGAGCAATTAATCAGATCGTTCACAAATTGCAAATTCAGTTATTTCAGAGTCTCCAGATCAACATGAGGCAAGAACCGAAAGACAATGTTTACATGCTGCCTGATCACGAATATCAGAATAAAAAAAAATTAATATTAGGTAAGAAGCATGACAACTATCTTTAAAGGAAAGTAGATTGGAGAAGATGGGCTCACTCACCTTATTCCACCTAACTTTCCTTTTAATTTCTAACGACTTTAGTTGCTCGTTCGACTTACCGTCTCAATGACCATCAACAAGGCGTCAAGTCAATCTCTTCAAGTGTGCGGAATATATATATATATTCAAGTTTGAACCCTAATTTCTTTAGAATCCCATATATTTAAATTTTAAGGTTCAATTCTTACTAAAAAAGTGGGTCATGACATATGAAATGGATAGGAAGTAGTTCGTGGAGATTCATTATCGGAAAACTGATTATTTTTTCAAATTAAGTGTTAACTAATCATAGTGTTTCATAACATTAAATGCTGATATCTTTTAAGAGCATCTAATGAATGCATAACTACTTTTTTAATTAAATTTGAAAAATAATTCCATTAGAATTCCATATACTTAAACTATTTTTGTATTTTTTAAGGGGAAAAAATAATGATTAAGGTTAATTTTTAACGTTACTAAAAATAATGGAACACCTCTCTTAACTGATATTTATCATCTCATCTCCACAAAATTGGTGTCAATGGAAATGGCTCACGAGGATAAGTTTATTTAGATAGGGAAACTGATTAACTGTACGAATTAAATGTTAACTTATCAAAAGGTTTAATAACATTATATGCTGATATCTTTTAAGGGCTTCTAAAAACTGTTTAATTATTTTTTTTCAGGTTTAAAAAAGAACTACCTCTCTTCTCCTCTCCAAATGGTAGATATTTACGGCATTTTATGTGAACTTTTATGTATACAGCCTTTACCAAATAACGGCACTAAAAGTGCTGCAAAAGGAATCATCGCTCTTCCATATTCTTCTGCTAACAGATGTGAGCAGTTCAATGTATATATCACAATGTATGTTTCTGTAATTTTATACATCTTGCTATGTATACATTCACCATTCATGACTTGACAGATCGTAAAAGCATCTTTTAAAGAGTTTTGTGAATTTATATAATCACTATGGAATGCCATAGAAAGGTCAGCAACTTCCATATTCTTTAAATGGTATTATGAAGAAAGGATGATCCGATCTGGAAGACAAAACATTGCCTTTATAATATAATTATGCGGTTTCAGGATGAAGTCATGGATTGTATGAACCCGCGAACATTCTAGTGATGGTTTTTTAAAAGTTTGAGGTTTGTAAAATATATGACCAGCCAGTGTACATTTCAGGCTCATTTTATTGCAGTCATAGAATTTGATTTTTTCTGTTGATGCCTGTCAATTGCGTGTAAATAATTCTGTGAATATAACTGAAGATGAAACGGAAGAATATGTACCAGGCATTTCAAGTCTTTGATGTAACTCCCAATATCGAGTAAAATGAGATTATGAGATTTGTAGATGATTTAAAATGGATAAAAGTAATCCATTACATGGATTACTTTTGTGCGTTCGCTATATCTAAGCAATCATCGTAGCTTTCAAATCTCAAATCTGATGCAAATTTATACCTTTGTCAATTTTTACATATACGTGCATTCCAGGGTGATTCAAAATAGTAGAGAAATTGAAAAGTCAAATAAATATGCAAAGAAGAAAATCTCGCATAGGAATTTAATGTTACATACAACTATTAAATGTTATAAAGAGCTTTGTAATGAGAAAGTTATTTAAGCTAGTGAAGGGCCGTCTGACTAGCAGAAGATTGCTCATAAGTAGCAGGTAATGCAAATTGAAAGGTATATATGCATTAATAGAAAGAGTATAACAAATAGTAGAATATTACATATTCATATTAAAGTTATGAGATTTTGTTATTCTTCGCAACGTAAATATTAAGCGACTATTAATCTTTCGATCATAAATTTTAAACTTTTCTTATTTTCTTATAGTTTTAATGATCCAGTTAGTGTGAAAATGTAAAGCATCTATAATAGTTGGTCGTCCTAGAAAAAAAAGACACCTAATTCTGTGACTTTTGTTTATTTCCTTGGTTCTTGTTTATCCCTTCATTTTATAAATGCCATTTTGAATCACCCTGTATACAAGTGCATAATATGATTTGATTCAGTCTGTTATGTTTATTAAATCTGTTGAGCAATGCTTCATAAGCGATGTTTAAAAAATTATACTTTTGATTGACTATTTAAATTACATTACGGATAAAATTCTTTCAAATTAAGGGAAATTAAGGGATCCCCTAACTGTTATCGTAAACTAATTTTTGAATGCATATTTCTGTTTAGTTTATGTTTATATTTAAAAATAACGGTTGTAAAAAGGGGTACAGCACTGCATAACGTTTACTCAACGATGTGTCTTGAATATATTTGATTCCCTTATCAGAGAAGAACTTCTTACTATATCTGTTATGAAAATATAGCTCAGTAATCGTGACCTTATTTCTTCTGGATGTAGGGAAGCAAATTGGAAAGAAAACTGCAGAAAGGTATAAACAGAATATTATTCAGCACTACTATTTTTTGATGATCTGATGAATCTCTGACGACAAGATGCATATAATTCGTTATGCAGATGAAAACGTCAAATATTTTTTTTCTAATTGCACATTGTTTTACGAGTGTTCTGTAATATCACATTCTTCGTATAAACTGCATAAAAAATAAACTAAAATTTCCAGAGTTTTCAACATTATAGGAAAATCATGGTATGAAATATTAGAAGAAGCAATGAAAATGTTTTCAATTTTAATATAACAATGCAAGATATAGACAGAAATTAAAAATAAGTATTTTTTTAAAAAATGATAAAATTTAGGAGAACATATTCCACGATAAATAAAGTGACATCACTGAAAATATAACTTTTTAAATATTAAATGATGGAAAAAATCTATTTCAATAGCTATGGGCAAAAGTCAAAACGTTGCTCAATTTTAATTAATTAGCATTATAATTAGAATTTTTAAAAATTAAAAAACTCTGGAAGTGTCCCTTTTTGTCCTCTAAAATTCATTTGCTTAAAATCTGATAGTTTACCATTAAACGGTGAAGTCTGTAAAGGAGAACATAAACACACACAATCTTCTTTATTATCAATAGAAATAGAGATAAAATTTTGCTTATTGCAGGGATGGTTCGTTTCATATTAATAGCACGCAGATTTTGAGAAAAAATTTAAAAATAGAAATAATTATAAAAAAGAATAAATGAAGTGAAGATTGATGACTGGAATGCTAACAAAATATATTGCTCTGCTTTGCATCTTTCTATTTTTTCATGGAGATGGGAAACATTACTGGAAATTCCCGTTTTCAAAATGTGAAATAAGCAAAAAAAAAAAGCTTCATCGTGGGAGATTTAGATTCTTTTTTTCCAGAAATAAAAGCGAAAAGAATGTCGTTAGAGGGATTTATTTTACTTATTTATTCCATTTTCTTTCAAATGCGATTGAAACAAATTTAGTAGAATAATGGGAAATATACGAGAAAAATTTTACCGATAATCATGATTTGAATTTTTCTTTTTTGCTTCATTTTGAAATGTTTATATTTTTATATTGAAATAGAAATAAATCAGGAAATAAAAACCAATTGGAAATGCCTTTATTTTTCTATTTTGAAAGCTTTCATTAGTATACCGAATTTCACATCCTATCAGAAATTGGTAAGGAATATGTTATCTTGATTGTCCGAAATTTAGAGAATGTCGGCATTCACCTGTAAAGTAAATATATACCAAATATTTCGGTGAAAGTCGGATTATTTTATATTTTTATACATTCGGACTATCGCCGATGCATGTTGACAATCACAACATGCTCTGATCGATGACGCAACGAGACGCCGATGCCCACGGTGAAGTGACCCCACTATGCGAATACGTCCTTGATTTCGACAGTGGTTGTACTGATGTCCGAAATGTGTTGGCGGTTGTTGTTGTAGAAGACTCCAACTTTTTAAAATCACCGAACAAAAGTGGTCCCCTCAGACAACTGTATACACGTAATCAGTTTGTAATTTGTGAAGAAAAGTTACTTTCCATTGATGGGATTTCTTCTAAAGAAATTTTGCTTAGACAAGCCGCTGCAGTTAATTCGTGAAGTGAAGGGCAGGGCTATACACACTGTCATTTCAAAAAGAAATGTTTCACTACTAAATGCAATTTCAAAAGCAAGAGACTCTTAAACAGTTCAAAGTGCCATAAAAGTTTAAATTTTTGTAACAAATAAGATAGTATAATGCCAATCACATAATTAAATTTAATACTATAGCTTTAAGTTTAATAGTTTAATTGCTGTAATTTTATTTGTTTTAAGTTTCATCATTTAATTATTACTGTTTTTAAGATATCTTTCTTCATTTTTGACATATATCATTCATAATATGTTTTAATAATAAAGTATAATTTAAAAATGTAACAAAAATATTTTTTAGCGCTTACCATCAGTTCTTGGCAATTGTCAACACACACTGGACTGATAGTCCGATTATATAGTATAATAAAATATTCGATTTTTCACCGAGATATTTGGTATATGTTGGCATTCACCAGTGATTGTCGATATTCTCCAGATTTCGGTATTTCACGGTAACAAATACATAGTTATAACTTTTAAATGAAATGTAATCAGTTCACCTGTGATCACTATTACATAAAAAGGAATCAAGTGACCTTTCTAAACTGCAACAAATCTTATATCATGGTGTCATCTAAAATTTCAAGCAAAAAACTTTACTTTTGTAACGTATTGAAAATTAAATATGGTGGTACAATGATCATTTCATCAGCATACATCTCTGTATGTGTCTAAAATTCAAAGATTATACAATTCTAGTGAATAATTACCTAAATACATTCCCATTGACGTATTTCTCAATTATTGTGTTTTCACATTCAATTCAAAATGGCACAATACGTTTTCAAAATATTTCAGAATAGAAATGTGTTGAATATTTCAAACAAAAATCCAAAAGAGAGTAATATTTAAACTTTAGCGGCTACATTGAAGGAATAAATATCGTCTCTCACCTTGATATCTACTATTCATTATTAATCAAACTGTAAAAGATACGATGTTGATTAAGGTACTTTACCTGTCTTGTTTCAGCCAAGGTTTATTAGTCTTTTTAATCATACCGATGAAGGATTTTCTCCATCATTGCAACTTTAAAATAGGCAAATGTTTGTAAGGTGGTCGTTCAGTTGGCATCAATACCGTTTAACAATCTTCGTCTAAATTTTATTTTAATTTTTAATGTTGAGCATATTCTTATTGGCATTATGTTATAAATGAGAAGATAATGAAATATTTGAACTGAAAATTTGAAGAATCATAGATTATTTGGTCTATTCCCAAAATTTTATCTCTTAAGATCAAGTAAATAGCGTTTGGTTAAGGTTAAAAAATGAAAGTTTTACTTTATCGCATTTGCATGTTATAGGTAAGAAAATTTAAAGATTGTTTAGTATCTCGCATCTTTTTTTCCCAAAAAATTTTCCATTTCATTTATTCCAATTACCTTTTGAAAGATTTGGTTTGATTCAAAAAGTTGAACTCTGCAGTCACCTTACTAAATATCACTGTTTCATACTAAATCCGCTGATATTTTTTTAAATCAAATTTCAGGCTTTAATACTTTCACATTAAAATATTTCTTAGCCTTTGAAATAAAAAATAAATAAATGATGGACTCTAATAACTTGACACAAAACTTTCTGATAGTTTTATTGTGACAATATGTATTTATTTTTAAATGCACTATATAAAAGAATAATAAAACATACATATAAGTTTGATCTCATATAAAATTATTTAAATAAAAATATTTCGTAATCCATTTATTGCAGCTATCAGCAGAAAAGACATTAAAAGAATTGCGATCATTTTATAATTTCTTAACTTTCATACATAAATTATTTTTTCAGCTAAAAATAGGCATATTTCAAATATATTCTTCAAATTAAACGGAAACGTAAAACACATGATAATTATACTTTTTTCTTTTCTTCTCAAGGAATCATTCAATAACAATTTTGAACAGATTATCATTATAGTTCCTTTCTTTTATAGAAAAAAAAAAACAATTTCCTCGAACAAATCAATAATTTTTATAGATTATTCCTTTCCCCCCCTTTAATTAATATACCTTCATACTAAAGGAAAATTATCACCATCTTCAAATTCAAGTTTTGGATGATCTTTTATGCATTTTTCATAGAAAAATAATTTACATATCATGTTAAAAAGTTAGATTTTAACAGAATTGTTGATCTAAAATAATTTGGTCTACTTGTGTGTATGTTTTTAATTCATGTTTGATTTTTTTAATATTTTGTTTGAGTCTTATAACAACAAAAGTTCTGCTGCTTGATAAACTTATTAATTGGAATCAAATATCTTGTTAAACAAAATAATTTTGTTAGCATAAAAAAATTCATAAGATTTTTTTTTTTTCAAAAAATTATAGGTGAAAAATTACAATTTAAAAATACAGATCCTTTTTTTTATATAGACATTTAATGTATTATAACTCGCGTTCTTCTTTACAAACCGCTTATATCCATATTTTCTGACTTAACACTATAAAAAAATATATTATAATTTACAATTTAGTACTGATAGCATTCATTCAATATAAGAGTTATTTGTAAATTGCAGAGTTTCAAATTTATTTGCGATTTTAGAAACAGATTAAATTAATAATTAAATTTATTCAGATACAAACAACCATAGATAATTTACTTCACAGTTCTATTTATTCTTCTTTTACATGCAGGTTTTAAATTGATTTAGACTTATTTTCAATGAATATTTAATAAAAAGTAAATGTATCAAGTTATTTTAATTATTATAATCTTTATAAAGGGATTTTTTATTCTATTTTTTTCCAAATTATCTAAGATAAAGATACTTTTCAGATATATATTTTGTATATTTTGCTCACTTCATTATTAAGTTCTTGATTTGAGATGGTGTTCCATGTGATGAAAGTGCGTAGAGAAGATTTAAGATGAAGGAAGCCGATATTTTGAAATTAACAATAATAATAAGTACTCCTAGAAAAGTTATCATTTGTATGCATATAAAAGTATTTAAAAAGAAAAAAAACATTGCTCAACAGAGTTTTAATATGCATGCAATATTTTTTTAAAAAAATTCTTATTGATAAAAAAAAAATCAAGCATGAGGAAAATAAGTAAATAACTGAAATTCTAAAGAAAATTGCCAATTTTTGTTAAAGATATTGCTTGTAACCATGTGATTATTTTTAAGGAAATCTCTTTTCATATCGCACAATCAGATGTAATTGTATCAATAATGTGAAAGATTACCATGTATACAATTATATTTATTTTTGAAATAAAATATATTTTAAAATATAGTAGAATTTCATTTTAATAGCATTCATATCTGATAACTCAGATATACTGAGAGGAATTTTTACAATTTCATTCATGATTGCCTTAATCACTATATAGCTCCCATCAAGGCGCCTAATGAGGTAGAAGACCTTCCAGTATGGTGCTTGATTCTCGCCAACCTGGTGGGTTATGAAATGGGGGGGGGGGGGGGGGGGCTCAGCTACCTCCTTTCAATCACACAACGAGTTTCATACGTGAAGAGTTGTACCGTGACAGTGGACGGAGCTTAGGACTCAATCTTAATTCCCTACAATGTTATCGTGGCAGTCTGGTTAGTCATATTTTATCCCAATGCCTGAAATCTGGTGGGGCAGAGCAGCGAGTATGGTTGATTAGTATATTGATGAAAAAAAGAAAATTTTCTGTTTAAAAAACAGATATTTGGAAACAGAAATTACAAAGGCTTTATGCTAAAATTTGAATCTTCGGACATTAAAATCGCACACAATCAATCTGAAATTTTATGTAACCATAAAAATCTTAAGTAAGTTAAGTAATCATTTAATAGTTTTTCTTTTGAAAAATGTGACATCTCATAATATACTGATAACTTAATATTTAAAATTTTTATTTTAAACTTCTTTTTTATTAGTGCAAACAAAGAATATCGTTAATTCTAAAGGAAATAATTTCGTTTATTGAATGATACGTATTTAAATAATAATATATGTTCACAAAAATTATTTTATATTTATTAACAAACTCTTTTCACCGAATATTTTGAGAGGATGTTTTTTAATAAACTTTTAAATTTAATGTCTTAATTCCTAATTAGTGAAAATAGACGCCTTAAATAAAGCAAAAACTTCTTCCAATGAAAACGCTGAGGCAATTGATGGATGTTCTAAAAAATTTTATTCTGTCCCCTCTTTGAATATGTCTTTTTCTATTTCTCTTTAATTGGTCTATTAATATAGCCGTATTAAAACCTGAAATTAAAGAAAGGCTGAACATTTCATAATTCTTTCGTTATTATTGACGCTTAATAACAGCAACTGCCTAAAATTTTGAATGTAAATTGGTAAAATGATTTAAATATACAACAATTTATAATTTTTCTCTCAATTGATTGATAAGTAATATGTTTGTTCACTTTATTATGTCCTTTGGAAACATTCATACAACAACAAATAAACAAAATTTTCTATTTTAATTAACACTTTGATTGAAATAGAAAATCCTGGCTTTTAAGATCAAATTTAATACTTGATCAAAATTTATAATGTACATAGCTTTTAAAAATTTATAGCTTTTAGATTTATAAATGATTCATTTTCTCAAAAATCATTCATAATGATATTTAGATATCATTTATTATAAAAAATAATTTCTTTCATATATTTCAAATACAAAAAA
>JAPMOQ010018920.1:5376547-5392838 GCA_026543055.1 Argiope trifasciata
TAAGAAGAAAATGAAACTTGTTATTTTTGTATTTTTTTACATTTTCGTAAATGGAAAATAACAAATAACGAGTATTTATTAAAATTATTACAAATATGTTTTGTTACTTTTTAAATATTAATTATACATACGAACAATTTTTGGCGACCATGCTACCAGAAATTTCGAATCCATCCACTGGAATCTTGGTACCCACAGATACTTTTATCAGCACTTCGATTTACTCCAAAGCAGCCATTTTTGTAATCATGCCATGTAGATTTACGTTGTAAATGTATTTGGACAATCTAATATAGTACAGATTACAATAGAATGTTGTGGTTTGCTGTAGATTATTTATTATAAATTGCTTTTTTTTTGTCAAATTTTAATGAGACTTTTTGATCCCAGAATTAATTAATAAACAGTTTATGTTTTTTATGATTTTTACATGTTTCAGTATAATTTGCATAACATTCATTTAATTATAAATCATTATTTCAAAATATGTCTGTAACGACACTGATCTAAAATTCATTTATGTTTTATGTTAAGTATAAAATTTTGAATCTTATATTTCGAAAAATGTCAATATTCTTACCAATAAAATTTAATTACCAAATCTTTTCAGTTTCTTTTTAAAAAAATATTCTCAACGGAATCTTTTTAAACCTTATTTTCAAAATTTCTAAATAACTTTGTTGCAATAATAGATTCTTAAAAATAAAAACTTTGTTAGAGAAGTCATTCAAGACAATGAAAGCCGGTTAAAAAAATATATCTGCGTATTTGGAACACTTAATAAAAATGACATTGTAATTTTAAATTTTATTAATATTTATTTAAAAAGTGAAGAAAACAAAGAAATTCGCACTAGAAAACCTTATTTTTTAAACCTTAAGTAACGAAAACCGTTTTTTTTTAATCATGAATCCTGCTCTGGTTGCCAGAATTTTATGCATCAATGCAGTACTTTGAATGCAGCACATACTTCAGACAAATCCTCTTTAAAAACGGTTTCTCTTGCTTGATCCACTTTTTTTTTTAGTAATTTTCTGATGGATTTTTATAACAATTTTCGAAAGCATAAATTCTTATTTCAGTTCTTGGGTTTTTTTTGCTTAGAATTTCGTTACAAAATCATTTATTTCTCATCGATACTTAAAAATATTTAATAGACATTTATTTATGCTTGCAAAAACGTAATTTTTTCATATAATGCATGTTTCAGCACAATAATGGAAACAATTGCTTTCTACAGTATTTTTTGAATTTTTCACATGGCAGGAAGATTATGGATTTTATCCACGGTTTAAAATGATACTTGCTTAGTAAAAAACATCCTTTTTTTGGTAAAATTTGTGATATATCTTCAGATGGTATATAACCCAACTATACAATGAGAAGTAATAATGGTGATGAAGTTGTGTCCGCGGAAAGAAGGATGTAGTTATTTCTGACCCTAGGTAAGGATCTGTTCTTCCTTATATTCGATCTCGGGACCATTGGGTTGGTAGTAACATAATAACATAACCTCTAGACAAAAAGGTACTCTCGAGGCCAGAAGTTGTTATCTAGCTTATGAACTTACCACCACATTACTCTCCTTCAATGAATGGTGACGAACGTTTTAATCACGCCAAGCGGAATGGAGGGCGATTAACGTTTTTTACCGCGCCAAGTGGAATGACAACTTTTGCTACCGGTAGTGAGTACCACGAAGGTTGCATTTTTTGATTCAGAACTAGGGTCACCATTGTGCATTCTTGAGGTCCGCACTTGAGACCACAGGGTCCGTAGCCGCTAACATAACCTCAAGACAAAAGTGCACAATCGTGTCCGGAAATTGTTAACTGGCTTATGAACTTACCACCACAGATCCCTGAGTCTCGAGAGCAGAAGGAAGTCTGACTACTAACTGATATGAAGATGACACTTACTTACATAATCTCTTTGTACTGGGGATTCTTTCACACACATCACAGATGGAACACATGAGGAGGAACAACCATACTTCGAGCCCTGGACGTACTGAGATCGGGGATGACGGCCTACTCATATGCCAAGAAGCAATGAGAAGTAATTCAAAATATTGTCAGAAAAATCAATGTCAGAAGACATTTTTACATAAAGCATAGAGAACCCAAATATTCTTACACTGTCTTCAAAGATAAAAATCATAATAAAGTATAATTTTTAAAAGTCCAAGTCCGAGCTTAAAGTTATATATCACTCAAATTCAATGGAGCTTTTTGAGCCTCTCGATACGTTATAAATGGTTACTTGAATTTCCAAGATATTTATTTATATAAGAGTTTATTATATAAAAGTTACAAAAAAATACAAAAAATTTGCTGATACCATCAACAACTTTCTTCAATACGCAGTCATTGCTAATTTAAAAGAATTAGCTCTGTATTTAATAATTTTGTCTCATTTAAAAAGAAATTTTGCTTTATTCGGATAATTTAAAGTTAATCAAAGTTCGTTGCAAGACTAGATGAAGGCAGTCAGTATATTTGTACTATACGTACTATTTACTGATTGTCAAATGCAATTAGTAAATTGGGATCTAAGTTCATCTAAGATAATGATGGCTACAAAATGCTAAATCGTATTTATTTATAGAAAGTTAAAATTTGTCTTCTCTATATTACTAGATTTAATAACACTATTTGTTTCATTTACCGAAAAAAATAAAACAAAAAAATTCGAAATGATTATGTTTCATATCAACTATTTTAAATGACGTATATTATGAATACATTCTCATAAATAAGCTTACTAAGTTATTATTTTGGATGTGCAATTATCTGAATAATTAATTTCAAAGGTGAAAAAAATTTAATTAGCTAATTAATTCATAAAAAAGATTATTTTCTCAGAAAATGAAGGATAAAAAAGTTGAATTGCAAAAATGTTCCGAGAATTTATAGGTAAAAAAAAAATTTGCATCTCAAATTCATATTATGGTTCCAAAAATAATTTTATGCATAGAATAATTATTTTTTAGCATTCCGATGAGTTCATTCAATTTAAAAGTATGTGCATATTTTTATTGTTTAGTATACTTCATACACTTCAAACAAAGCAGGTGAAATGAAATAAAAATTCCAAATAATTTTTATATAATAAGTCTAGATTTAATAAGGAAATCAAGATAAAATGAAATTTATGGGTATATTTTATTTATTTTTCATTTAAGATATGAAATTTATTTTTTAATTTGAAATTCATATATGAAATTTATTAAGAATTAATACGAAATTCATATATGGAATTTAATTGAAAAGTAATATGAAATTTACTTGAAATAATATAAAATTCATTTGGAATGTTTTAATTCTTATTCATTTATGTTACTATAAAAGTTTCAAAACAAGTGAAAAATAGAACTAAAGATTTATTAAAGTCACCACTGTCTAAATCCACTATCTTCTTAGTTAAGCTTTCGATTTGAATTGAAAAAGAACGAAGAATAAAATTAAATCTTATAAGGAGTTAGAAATAATTATATTGAGTCACATTATACTGTTAATTATTTTTTCAGTTAATGAATAAGTCAAAACGAATGCACTTCGAAAAGCAAGATTAAATTAAAAATGAAGGTATTGAAGTAATTACAATATACAAATATGGAATATAGGGTTTAAATAATTATTTAGTTGCTTATTTATACATAATTTCATTGAAATGTATCTTTCCCTTTTGCTTGTTTAGTAGCTTATTTTATTTATTTTAAACTTACTAAGCTATTTTTAAGCATCAGTAAGGCTATTTTGAGACGGTCCTCGTAATTTTAAACCACGGTTAGATGACAAGGATGACACCTGAGCTGTCACGCACCTCTCCACATCAGAGGCAGGACGTTTGACCTGACGGATTTAATGTGCCCTAGACACTCTTACGTGATTGTTCTTCAGTGGAATCGAGCCTCAAACCAAAATCCCCGTGGCTTATAAGTAGAGGCCTGACCACCATATCATGGAAGTTCCTTTTTTTTAATCTCAAATGTTATGATAAGAATATGTTATAGAAATGCTTAGATAATAATTTCATTTTAGATTTGTTAGAAGATCTTTGATTGAATATTATTTTATAAATTCCATATTAGAAAAAAAATCCGTCTGCTCATAGGTTGAATCCGTTTATTTAATTCAATAAAAGTGTTTAGCCTAGCTAAAGATTACATATTAATTAAATTAATATGGGTTAGGTTTGAAATTTCTGATAAACTTCTAAAACTTCTAAACTTCTGATTTAAAATTCTAAATTATGAAATATTTTTCATAAAATGTAAATGAAATTTTCAGGATTAAAAAATCATGCTCCTTAAATATCAAAAATAACAAACTATTTATACATGATCATTTAGATTTTCACGCTCAACAAATTAACTGTGCAATAGAATTTGAAAAATATTTGTCATATTAAGAATATGAAATATTTGCCATATTAAAAGTACCAAGCAAATAATGGCAATATTGCGCAACGAAGAAACAGTGATTTATTGATATGTGACTAGCATAACTTTTCCAAGATAGAATATAATTCTATTAATTATATGTTATTTATATAAATTAATACTAAATTATTTATCATAAAGTAAAATTATCTGTTAATGAAATAATCTGATGGAGTCTAAATCTGTTTACATGAAATAGTTATTTTGCCAAAAAATATCATCCAATTTATTAATGATATTAAAATTTGTTATGAATACAATCTATATAAATAAATATTTTTTCTAAACAACCTTCTTCAGATCAAAGTATGGGATCTAAATATGAAATAAATAGGTGCTATTTATTCTGCATTTGCATGATTCTGCTCGGTTAATAAGGTTATCGATCGAAAGTTCAGGCATTTAGCCAAATTAATTGTTGGAAAAGGAGAAAAAGATATAACAACGACATCAGAGAGAAAAGAAATCATAAACAAGACCTTTTACGTCATCAGATTCTTTTCTTATCCTTCGGGATTTCTAGGAAATCCAGGGGAAAAAACTTTTGTATTGAAACGCTGGCCTCAATAAAAAGAGTATAACTACAGATGTAGGAAAAACATAATTTCCTAAATTCATTACAGGAATTAAGTTACACAATTGAATTTACTAGAAATTTGAATTTAGATAAGTGCTAAGATAAATTATTTAAACCAGTTGAAATTTTTGTTTATTCTCTGTTCAAAAGTTCATAAATTGATTAGACACCAATTTTAAAAAATCACCTACAGGACGATGATTATATTAGAACAACTATATATATTAATAATTATTTATTTAAAAGTACAACGGGATAAATGTCATCACTACATTTTAAAAGATCAATAACAGTGAAATTTTAAAACAATCTTGCTGAATAGAAAAATGAAAAATATATTCACATGACACCTAAATCTAGTTTAATATTAATTATGACTACAAATATCGTTTCTGCATTTTAAAACAGATTCATTAAAATCTACGTATCATAACATGATCAGTCACCCCCGGCCCCTATAAAATTGAATTATCTTACCGGCAAGGTGGAAGGGGGAAAATCGGGGGGGGGGATGTGAAAAGCCATATAAGGGATCTCCCAGTGAATTCTATCGGAGTCACATCTTAAACAGCTATATTTAATGCTTTAATAACATAATAATTAAATGAAGAGAATAAAAAACACTAAAAATTAATGGTGATAGTGGGTTTAACTTACAGAGAAATTTCGATATTTACAGGCGGAACTTCGCTATATTATTGAGGCTGTTAGTTGGGGAATAAACTAAATATAGATTACTAAATAAAGAAAAAAGAAAAGAAAAAATATGAAAAATGTTAAAAATTCATAATTTGTAAACATCTATATAGCATATATAAACATATAAATAAATATTGCATAAATAAAAAAATGTAAAAATACAGTTGTAATTCCGAAACTAAATTGACTATATACTGGGTGACCCTGACAAACGTAAAGATCGTATGAAATGCAAATTTTTGAATTCATAGGAATGGTTCGTAGTGAAAAATTTGTTGGGGGGTTATATCCTATGGTAATGTATAATGAAGCAGATTTTTGAGATATTTCAGATGATTGAGATTCGTAGGGGGTAGACATCTTTGTTATGTTATGTTATGAACTTTCATATGAAAAAAATTAAGGATTCTGAACAATGCCTAAGGAATTAGGTCTTAAGTTTCTCCTAGTATTTAAAACCAATTTTATCACGTTTTTTTTTCAATTTTTTAATGCAATTCTAGGTTTTCTATTAATGCATTGCAGCCCTTTATATGAATAATGCATTCTTAGCTGGGATTGTGTATTCTGATTTAATTTTGCATTCGCACTTTAATTTACAGATGCAATAAGAGTCACATTTTTCTCACTGATTATTATTTTACCATGTATTTAAATGTGATTTTTTCGATAATTAGAATTATTAGTATTCTATACTCTGCAATATAATTAAAAGTGTTGGATAAAGTGCTGAAATGTCTTGTCCAGGGATGACCCACATATGTGCAGCTAAGCTCAAGTTTGAGAAGAAGTCTGACCACTATTTGGGGTTGATGACCTTTTATTCTAAGCATTCATCAACAGCTGTTTAATGATTGGAGGTTGTGTCGTCCTAAAGAAGAATCATGAAGATAAAATCCCTACAAAAATCTATACCTCTGAATTGTGATAAAACCAGTACCATGAATAGACAAATATGTTATATATCCTTGAATATTCGAGGTAGAGAGCGCTTTATTTTGAAAAGCGGCGTAAGTTCATTCATCTGACACATTCTGTAGGGCTGTTTGGCAGATACAATCACCTCTTTTCTCCTACGACATAGTTTAGGTAAATCTGGTCAAACTGTAAATTCATTTATCAAAAACTGCAAACATTTTGCGTTTGAAAAGTATAGTTGTGGCTGAATAATTATATAAAAATAAATTCAGCCTAAAACTGACCTCATGTTTATATACCTTATCTAAGTTTATTTATGATTCCCGCCATCATATTAATATTTTATAAGAATATTATATAACCCGATGAAATCATTCCCTAATTTTCCTATTACAAAACCGATAACCTAAAATGAAATTGATAACTTTATTTAAATTTTTTGATGGAACGTAGTTTATTTTATCCATTTTAGAAGATTTCAGAAATATATATTTTTGTGCGGTTTTTACCTAAAATTGGAAATTTTACTTCAACTAATTTTAATAACTATTAATAAGATTCAAACAATATGAAAAAAACAACTGCAATTTTTTTTCAAATTCATTTCATTTATTTTATTAAATTATTTTGAAACAAATATGTTTACGAGCTTATTTTTCTTAATGTATTTGCTAAGTTATTTTTTATTAGGGAAAATTTTTAATTGGTACTAATTATTCAATGGAGCTTAGTATTGATTTTA
Source organism: Argiope trifasciata (assembly GCA_026543055.1). NCBI lineage: Eukaryota > Metazoa > Arthropoda > Arachnida > Araneae > Araneidae > Argiope > Argiope trifasciata. The sequence goes on from JAPMOQ010018920.1 coordinate 5,383,928, forward strand.
AATATTTGGGGCATTCAACTTAATTCGTATAGAGTAGCATTATTTTTCAATATTATAATATATTCATACTGAGTATTGTTTATTCATTTTTATATTCCAAAGCATATGGAAAAAGAGTTTTGCTCTTAAAATTTCTATGAATGAACAAAGCGAAATTTTAGGGGAAAAAAATTAGCGCATTACGTTTTAAAGACAGCTCTTATGTAATTCAATTACCAATCTTTTTCCCATTTAAACTAAGACATCTGTTTCAAAAATCGTCTCATGTATCCAATTTAACCTTTAATCAACTTCAAACTAATTCACATTAAAGAGAAAGAGTTTACGGAGTAGAAGGAAGGTCTTTTATCGAAGGAATATATTTTTGATGAAATATTAAGAAATTTAAATATGTTTCCAAAGAATTTCGATGCTTCTATATAGAGAGATTAATCATTCCTTTAATTTTTAATGAATTTCTCCATTACACATTATGTAAATGTAGGAATAAATGTATGGGTTTTTTATGATAATTCTCCAAAAAAAAATATGCTCTCTTCATCAAAAATTACTCAAATATAAGCATAAATAAAAAAAACTTATAATGAGAAACTTTATGTAATGAATCATAATAGTTAGGAATGCATTACATATCTATAAAGTATTTTACATTGAACATCATAAACTCATAATTCGGTTTTTATTTTATTCAAAATTCTACTTGCACGTTCTAGTAAGACATCATTCGATAAGACATTCATAAAATTAAAGAAATGGATGAATGATTTTTTAAACAAATTTAGAAGATTATATTTTTGGACTTTTGAAACTAATCAAATATAAGGAACTTTATTTAAAGAAGAATTAATAATTTGCGAAGAAAAGTTCTAATTACATTAAACAACCTAGAATTATTTATTATCATGTCTTATGATTCTTGCCTGAAAGAATATGCAGACCAGAATTTTAAAGAGACTTACTTATACCCAAATATTTCAAATTTGCTACAATAATAGCCTATCTGGTGATTTAAAAGAAATATATGACAAAGATAATCAAATAACTAATAAATTTAACACTTTAATGGATACAATTAAACTCATTTCCGAATGTAATTAATTAACAAAATGGAGGCTTACTCGAAGATTACCTTAAGAACCATCAATTCGAAAGTACATTATGTAAATTATATTGGTTTGATATATAAATTACATGAATTATCAAATTTTAAATGAATGATTCAATTAAAATACTAAATGTATTGAAATATTCATGAGTTTGTTAACAAAAATCAATCAGAAATTTGAGAAAATTCTTTTGCATTGTTGCATACTATTTGCTATGATATGTTGGAATAATGTATAAATTCTTTAAAACATGTTCTGGCATTAGCTTTAATTTGAAATTATATTGGAAACAATTATTTTTGCGCAAACGTTTAAGCGAATGAATAAATTATTATAACAATAAGCTGTGAACCTAAAATCTAGGATTATTCATTTTAAAGCAGCCTGAAAATCTCCAAACCTACAAATCTTTGTAAAGCCTTTTTATCTACAGTACAGTGTGAATACACAAGAGATTAAGCTTTTAGAAACCTAGTTTTACTTCAAAGTAGTGTAGAGATAAATTATGTTTCGAATCTTTTACCTATAAATTCATTAAAAAGTTTTTCTTAAACCATAAATTTTTTTGGAAATAGTTTTACTGAATAATTCAGATTTTTCTGAAACTTTAGATGGGTAGTTTTAAATTGTTTTAATTTTTATAATTGATCTTAAATCATGAAAATTTGAAAACTACTTTCTTTTATCTTTTTTAAGATTTTATATTAGAGGAATAATCTATGTTTGATTTAAAATATGATATAAAAATATCTTCTGATTATTGAAAATTTATTAAGTACACGAAAAGTCAAATTTATGATTAAGTTTTTATTGCCCTCTCCAATATCTCAATAAATGGATGGAAAGAATTTTTGTTTTTATAACTTACATTTATTGAAAAATCAAATTAGTGCAAAAATGGCAAATTATGTTTAAATTTTGTTAAATTTAGAAATGAAAATTGATGTTTAACAGGTCACAAATTTTTATCCTCTAAAATTATTGCAGACATTAATTTCTTTGCTTTAACTATCACATTTTCGTTATGATAATCCTATGGTTAGCTGCTTGCAAAGGATAGAATTAATTCATTCGCATTCGACCAATTGTCGAATACAAATGTTTGGGAATTCATTTAAGCATTATTGAGTTTATTTTCGAAAATTTACTCTAAATTTTCTATGGGTATAGGCGTATAATTCAATACGTATTATAGGCATATTATTTTCTATGAGCATAGGTATATTTTTTCACAAGCGTTGTATGAATATAAAACAACTTTACTTTATCGAATATAGATATATTAACTAAATGAGACCTATTAATTTGTTATATTTACAATACAAATTTCTCAGAATCTTACACAATCAATTTTTATAACTTACTAGAATTATTTATTGGATTAATGTATCTTTAAAATCAAGCCATTTTTACATGAATCTAATAAATGCATACCAATGCAATTTTTATTTTTACCATCAGAACGACAAAAACAAAGCAATAAAATTTTAATTAGATAAAAATTTTATTTTAAATGCTGGTATATTTTATACAGTTCCCTCAAAATAACCATGTTTTTATTTGTTAATAATAAGTGTGTTTTTTTTAATCTTAATATATATTTTTTAATTTATAAGTATTCATTTTACACAAGTACAAGGGAAAGACTGAAAGTGATAACAGACGGGAAAGCATCCCCATAAGCATTTAATTATTTTAGGCCATTTCAATTTTAAATTTTCTGCTAAAAATAGTATATATTTTTTAAAGTTTCTTAATAAATATGAACAAATTCAATGTTTATTTATTAATTGTTTGAATTCCCACATTTCATGTCTTGTGATAAAGAAAAAGTATTTTTATAACACCGCCAGAAGGTTTCGCATGCCTCATAATATTGTACAATATTTTGAGATGTTATATTTTTCTATATTCAACAATATTTTAGATATTGTTTAGAATCATACAATTTTGTGTATTATATGTGTGTATATATGTGATAATGCATACAATATTTTGAGATGTTATGTTTTTCTATATTCAATAATATTTTAGATATTGTTTAGAATCATACAATTTTGTGTATTATATGTGATAATGCATATAATGCTTAATTTTTCATAGGAAAAATTAAATTTTGAATAAAAAAATAATATATTGTCCCATTTTATACGTTTTTCATAGCGCTTCATAATTTTAAAGGTTAAGAAACATTTATTTACTATAAAAGACTGTTCGATTAAATTGGTGAACAAAATAAAAACGGGTTTAATTTCAAAAAAGTTTGGTCTTATAACTTTTTCCTCTCGTACAACTATAATAACGTAACTTCCTTGAATATTTCTATTTGACTTAAATATTCAGATTCCTGCCGAAGAACTAGACCAAAGTAATATTTTCTATGATTTCAAAATACAAAAAACAAATAGAACTTCAAAATTTCGTCAGAATCATAAGGAAAAAAATTTTGATACAGAAATTCTTCATACTCGTATATGTTTGCTTGTGTAAGAGTTTTATGCGTTATAATGCTCAGAAAATTCTTTTATTATGCTTCTTTTTCTGTTATTTTTCAGTTTGCCTTTAGATATGCTCATAATATAAGAAATAACCGCGATAATTTTCTTTTATCGAGAAGAACTAGGAATTTGTTGCTGACAGAAAAATGCAATTTTCAGAAAATATTGAGTAAGTGTGGAAGTTTGGATTACCAGTGCAAATGTGACATTTATTTTTTTTTTCTTTCTGCTATTGTTGTTGATATAACAAAGATTTATTAATCACAGGATGAACTCGGTTCACCCATTTTAACATGATAAAATAAGATTAATTCATTGTTCATTCATTAGTTTCTCTTTCATACTTTTATTTGAAAATATTTTCTACAAATATGTGTCTTTTCACTTAAAAAGTCTATTAAATTACTTTTTTAGTAAAATATATAATTTCAATAAGGGCATCTATATTTTGGAATACAAACATTTTCAGAGCAAAGTCATTAAAACTTGCAAGCATAAAATGCTTTATGTATAAATAAAAAAGAAGCTATGAAAAATTAACTAAAGTTTATTTATACAAAGTGTCTCAAAATTTATAAATTATTTCATTATTGCATTAAAATTAATAACATATAATTGAGTTCGATAACTCTAATATATAAGACCTCTTATAGAATCTTTTTAACTAGTAAAAGTTTAATGGACCTAATTATTATAACTGATATTGAAATTTTTTATTTAAACATATGGCAATATTCATACTAATAGGATACTTTTTAATAATAGTTTAATCATATTTCAAAATTACAGAGATTTCACTTTCCCTTTTAAGAGTTAATTTGTAAGAAGAGCTAATTAGCTCAATTAGGTACTGTGTGATTTGTACTGGATATCAATAGAGCCAATTTTTGAACTGCATTTAAAACAAGGAAAACAAGTTTTTGAGGATATTTTTCTGAATTTATAATAAAAATTCGATACACTAAGCATTTGAAAAATGGCATGGAAGAATAATATTTTTTCAGCAGGATGAATAACGCTCAATTACTTATTACGATATAAATTATGAATGATTAAGATAATTTTTAAAATTTTAATAGGGAAGGTAATAACATAAGTCTCCTTTATAATAAATAACTGAGTGATGCATATAAATAAATTATTAAAGTGCCTCAATTAATATTATTACATTTTATAAATTAATTATTATTATTTAAATAAATAAATTATTATGCTTCCAATAATTTTGTTCATGTATTTTTAAAACACAAATTTTAATCCCTTTTTTAGAGGCATCGTTTTCCTTATTCTGGTTAAATTTTGGAAAAGTAGAATAAATTTACTTTAAGTATTTAAGTAAAATAAAGTTATTGCCAACTTAATTAAATCATTCGTGTATTCGTGAAGGACATCATTCGTGTATTTCATCCACTCATCCACAGGTCATAATTTAGAAGAATCGGAGAACGATCACCTCTGAAACAGTACCCCAATGTTGTAACTCTCGACATGGAGGACTTTGTGACCACGACAGATTTATACTTGCTCCAGCCACCCCATATACGATGAGTCTTAAATTACCGGTGGAGTTCGAGCTTGTATTCTAACATTTTAAACATTATTTCTTTAGGTTCTTTCGTGTTTGAATAAATTTGAATGATATCAATAAAACAAAAAAAACTTTTTATTTAAGTTTTCAAGAAAAACTAAATAGCTATTGAAACATTATTTTATATCCAAATAATTTTCAACAAAATTTCAGAAAATTATGAGTGCGAGAATGGGAGCAGAATAAATGAGCGGAAATTGAAAATTCTAGACATCACTATGACAGAGCTTTCATGAGAAATAATATGCGTTGTATTATGAAGTAGAATATTCTTGAACGAAATGATATTGTCTGAATGCAAAGTAATTATCATTACTTTAGTCTTGTTTCAAAACTAGTTTTTTAAAGAAGAAACAACTTGCAATGTTTACAAACTTTTTTTATTTATAGGCTTCTTAAATAATGTTTATATATTTTTTTCAAAAATTATTAATTGCTTTTTAGTATCTGTTAAAAATTGTGAAAAATAAAATTTATGAAAAAAAAACTGATATATTGATAAATTTTGCTGAATCACGTCAGTATATGAACAAAAAAGGAAATTTGATACCATCATTATTTTTCTGAATATTTTTAAAATAACAAAAAGTTTCATAATTGATACTGAATTCTTCCTTACTGTATAATTTCTTTCTTTTGAGCGATAATATTTTGATTAAATCAATTCTTATAATAAAGCTCAATGTTTGAGTATGTGTATTGGCTTTCTACAGGCCAGACCATTTGATCTAGAGCCACCAAATTTGTCGTATGTATACCTTAGGGGTTTTGAATGTGTACCTTAGAGACATTTTTTGAAAATCTAATTATCAAAACTTAGCAAAATGTCAACGTTTTCCCGCTATAGCTTCCGAAAATATTATCCCATGAAAATTATTTTTGCATCAAAATAAAATCTAAGATATATTATTTTTAATAATATCAATGTTTTCTTGCAAATTAAATTTCTATTTTTAAATAAATATTTTAACCATATTTTCAAAAAAAAATTCCCATAAAATTAAATTTAATCTGCCAGAGCACATTTCACTAGCATAAGAAAAAATAAAGTTTTATGAACGTGTTGCACAACATCACATTAGCAAATTAAAATATAAATAAACTATTAATGTAATTTAAATATTGTAATTTTCAGAACATATCAGTGTGAAATGAAAAAAAAAATTGAAATATGAAAAAGTTAATGAAAGAAAAGATTTATATGACCTTTTATAATATCTATAGTATTAATTGAATGAAACAGTTTAAGAAAAGCATGGTTTAATGTATATATATATAGGATAATCACTCTAACTAACTTCCATCAGCTAATTTAAGGCTTAGATATGTGAACAAAATGGTCTAAATGAACTAAATCATTATATTTTTACTCCATAAATTCTCGGATGAATTAATAATTTTAAACTTTTACATAGGTTGTTTGTTGTTTGAATAATGATTAACAAAATATTCTTGAGACAGTAATATTTTAAATAAACATTTCTAAACTCCAATTTACTAAATGAGTCACTACAAAACGATCTAATTTATGAAATTTGGATATCATTCTGCTATAAAAATTGGGTTACCACTTTACCACATGTTAAAGAAGATACGCCAATCTTCTGCTAGTGTCCCTAAACATTGATTGCCCTATGATTATGAAAATGTTGATTGTTCTTAAACTTATGTATAAAAATTTCATAAATCTCTCAGATTTGATCACAGAAGTTTATTTCACACAAAATATAAATAATATATAATTTACACAAGCATGTTACACTTCAATGGAAAAAATAGCTTTGATCAACGTGTTGCCATAAAACAGACAAAAAGTAAATCAACTCTTATTACAAATTAAACAACTGAAGATGTAATTTTCAATACGTGTCTATAAGAAATGAAATAAAATGTTATGTAAAAAGTAAATGCAAGGGAGATATTTTTTTGATCTTTTACCCATTCTTGAATAATTCTTCAAATATTGCATAAATAATGAAAGACGCTCTCTTAAGCAATTAAGGCCTAAATGCTGAATAACTGTTTTCAGTATTCATATTAAAAAAAAAACTTGGTTTCAGTAAAACAAGCATTTTATATTAGCAGTATTGTAGTTTCTACTTTTCTTTACTTTTTCTACTTCAATTTAAAGTTTCAATTTTATGATTTTGGTTGGTTTGGTGTAATTGGGTTTTTAGCATAAGGACCATTCTTGGCCATACTGCGCCATTCTTATAGTTAAAGTTATAGTATGGTCAATTTTACGGGAACAGACAAGAAATTAGAAAGATACATTACATTACATACATTATTGCTTAAGACTTTTACATTGGTATGAGTGAATTATATGACTATAAAAATTTGTATCTTAAAAACATTTTGATAAAAAATTTATTAAAAGTCGTTTAATAAAATATTTAATTGAAAATTTTAATGACCATTAATATTTGCGACCATGCTGGTCGCCAAAGGTGGCTATTATATAATATCTATAGAATTCTCAAGTATCTTGTGCTTACACGGTGCCAAGATTTTACATTTAATCTATTTTGAATTCTGTTTAGAGGACGCATATTATATCATTCTGTATTTTGTTTTATACTGACGAAATATAAAGAAAATAACAGAGTTATAGTAACTTGGAGAGATAATTAATTCACGAGCTTATTAAAATTAGGGAGACAACTGCTTACTTGGGGGTTTAATATTTTTGTTTACCCATGTTCAAAGTGTAAAAGAAAACTTTGGGAACATTTTTCGTTTATTTGTTGCTTGGGAATAACCAGTTCGGATAAAACCCAGCACAGAGTATGGCAAAAAAACACCCTAATTTATTCGATAACATTTCTTCACAGGAATTTCAATATATGCTTCAAATTGACTGCCACGATAGAAATTTCGATGATGTAGTAAAAACAATATCCAGACGAGATTCTTTACAAGAGTATTAAATGCTGCAAATGTCAGAAAAATATTATCTCTCCTTAACTAGTTCCATAAAATATCGCTTTAAAAGATTAAGAATGTAATTTTATTACATATTTCTTATATTTATTCAAACATTTAAACTTAAAGAATTTCTTAGAACTTTCTCCAATATAATAGAGTTGTATTTTATTATCTAGTTATATATAATGTTTTTCAATAAATCGTACAAATGGTATTATTATGAATAAATTTTTAAATATATTAGGTGCACTGTTATAGAATTGTATTTGAAAACATATGAAATATTAAAAAAATAACTAACAAATTAAATCTACCATTTTAAATTTCAAGTTATCATGTGAGTACAATATTATTTTTTAAATCATTATGTGAAATGACTTATATATGAGATATTACATAATCTAATATCTCAATATTACTTAACTTAATTTATGTCATTACCCAGTTTGAAACAATAGCGAGACTTCTCTATCAATCTCTGTCCCACTCCCCTCCCTCTCTCTCTCTCTATATATATATATAATGATAATTTTTTTAACTTTTATTTTCAATTTTTCTAGTTGGGAAATAAGTTTTGGAGCTCGAAAGATGTTAAAATGAAAAAAAAAATGTTTTTTTAAAAATCGAAGCATACATAATCTGACAGTGCTGATAGTGTCGTGATTGCTTTAAACCGGTTTAAACTGCTTAATGACTTAAATTAGTCAAGACAATTCGTAAGAACTAAGGGAATGAATAATTTTGAAATTAAGTTCTAACTTTAGATGGCAATACACCACCAAATGTAACAA
>JAPMOQ010018920.1:5393238-5428019 GCA_026543055.1 Argiope trifasciata
CTGAGTCAACAAAGATTAAATTGAAACTAATTATGTCGAAATCGAAATTGAAATTTAATTTCGAATTAAACTACAAAAAGTTCATAAAATTGAAATATAAATGAAATAAAATATTTTTATGAAACAAATCTACATTAATAATTAATTAAAGAATTAAATAAACGAAACAAAAACGAAATCAAAAACTGGAATCGAAACTAAAAACAATTTCGGATTCGAACAAGTTTAAAATTTTTAATTTAAGAAAAAAATTTAGTGAGCGCAAATGCAGCTACAACTAAAATGCAGATGAAACTAATTAACAATATAGGCTAAGTAAAAAGGGATACAATAGAATCAAAATAACAACAAATAGAAAAAGAATCCGGCCTGAAGACTTTTTCAAGGGTCACCCTGAAGCAAGGATTCAAAATAAAGGATTTTTTTCTCTGAGGAATCGAACAATGTCCAAAAGTATTGAGCCCTCGTGACCTGAAAATCCCCCGGCAAAAGAGATATACAAATTTTAACCCCAAAAAACACAAAAAGCAACATTAAAAACATCACCAAATAAAACAAAAAATATATAAAATAAAACCACATAAGAATATTTAACTGAAAATTAAAATGATGCTCCCAATTAATTAAGAAAACAAAAACTGAAAGAACATACCAGCAACAGTAAAAGAAATCACATTATATCACCCCCAACGGCCATCCCAATTACCATAGAGTGTCAAGCAGAGAAAAAAAGATAAATGGAGTTTCTGAGCGCCATCTATTTCCTTAATACTTCATCATTTATTTTTTTTAAATTAAAATATTGATGGTGCAGTAGTTTTTGGTAAAATCATTATTTTTTAAATTTTTAATAAAACTATTTGTTGCTTTTATAAAAAAAATTTTGTTATTGCAAATTGTTTTAATTTTATTAAATTGTGAGAAAATTAAATTTTTGAAAATTTTAGAGCTAAGATTAGAGTGATAATTACAGAGTTTAATTATTTTAAAGCTGAAAATCTGTCGGGCATTAACCAATTCCTCACAGAAAAAAATCCCTTATTTTGAATCCTTGCCTGGTTACAGAAAAACTTGTAATATAATTTTTTTTTTAATTCAATTCCTACTTAGGTCAACAAAGAAAATTTTTATTTTAGTTATTTTTATTAAATAATTAAAATTAATATAAATAGGTACAGTAGGAGTCCAATAATTCGGCACGTTCGGGACCGGCTGGGTGCCGGACTACCGAAAATTCCGGTCTATCGGACGGTAATTATAAGAACAATTAGGTTGACCCTTGAAAAAGTCTTCAGGATGGATTCTTTTTCTATTTTTTGTTACTTTTATTCTATGGGATTCCTTTTTACATAGCCTATATATATATATATATATATATATATATATATATAATACTTTACACTAAGTGTTCCGTTAATATTTTATACAATTTATTACATCACCTTAAAGGTTTTTATTCTTCTTACATGCATTTCCAAACAAAATAAAATCAATAAAAAGATAGTTCAGATAAAAAAATCTTTATAGAATCATTTAAATTTAATGAAATAACTAATATAATAAGTATATTCACATTTGCACACTAAAGATATCCAATTATTTCCATAAAGAAACAGATGTGTCATACTACAACCATTCTTTCCAAATAACTTTTTAAGAATTTCACTTTCGACAATGAGACATCTTTTAATTTTTTAATTCCCGGTTTAAGTCAAGTAAATTTCTGTTCGTATCTTCAAAGTTCCTAAGAGGAAAATTCTTTGTATTCGAATTTATTGTGATGTATGATATTTTGGAGATCCAATATCTCTACTGTAATAAACAGCATTATTTCAAAATAAATTTTTGATAATTAATAGATAAACTTAAATACACCAATCGTTCTAATTCCATCTTAAAAAACTAAAGAAAATGATGAAAATGTAGGGAGTGAATAAGGACTTCCTTAATCAATAATCACACATTGATTTTTTGATTTAAGACGCTAAATTTTAATGTGTTATTTCATTTTAAAAGTCTGATTAAATTAATTGTTAGTAAGGAAATCATTTGACAATTACAAACAATGCTTGAATTCGATAACGTAAGAATAACCTTATATTCTAGAATCAGATGAAACTACCGTATTTAGATCAATGTTATTTTGTAGCAATAAAGAGTTCGCTATGAAATGCAACTTAAATTAATTTAAAGAAATTATTTAAATTATTTCTGAATTATATATTCGAATAAAAATTCGATTTTTCAAAGTAAAAATCATGCAAATTTTGTCCTCTTTTGTATTAATAATTATTGCATTTGATAATTAAAGCTGTTATATTAAAATTAAAGCTGTTATATTGTGAAATTAAATGATTATCTATCTACAATCTTATTTACTACTCCAAACTGTTGATGCCATAATTTAAAGCGCTTTGATGGTATGTAGATTTTCCTCTTTATATGAACTTTAAAAAATTCTATTTTTTTTCTGTATCATATCAATATTTTACATAAAAAATGGTTGATAGAAATAAAGATTTGATATTAAAAATAACGAGATAATGATTTTCATTTCGTTGTTCTAAGATCTCAAAGAATTTCTTAGTTTGATTTCAAAAAATAATATTTGAAAAGGAAAAAAGAAGAAAGAAAAAATATCAAATCTAATAAAAAAGGTAAAGGAATAAAGAATTTTTCTAAATGCTATAGCTTTTGAATGAGATTAAAATTATGGAATGGAAATTAAACGAGGTAAATTCATAAAAGTTTTCAAAGTATTCATTTATTTATTTTCTTAGCCTCTGTAAATTTTGCTTATTAACAGAGGTATTCCTGATAATATTTTATTTTGTTTCACATTGCACAGCTTAAATATATTTTTACAATGTAATAATGTGTTTCATTTAAGATAATAAAAAAAGCATCAGACTTTAATACTTTACAAATGTTGTAATCTAAGTGAGGCTGTAGAAATATTTAGGTTTCTTATTTTATGTTTATACTAAAGAAAAATGGATCATCTTCTAATTAAAAGGAGATTTCTTTAATCATTAATTCTCCAGATAAAAATTATTAAAAATATATTTTGCCCTTATTATGTACTTTCCTTAGCTGAAGCAAAGAAGTTTTAATTCTTCTCTAACAAATAAATTTTAAATGCCCTCAATTATGAATAAGTAATTGATATCTACTGCTTGCAGAAGAAATTTGATTTCATTCTATCATAAATTATAGTTACAGATTTCCTCAATTATGAAAAATTATTTTCTGATTCATTTTGTATATTGATGAAGTTCTTTATTTGCTTTACATAGATTCTTTTATGTTTGATAGGAGGAACTAAAGTGGGATATTTTAATAAATGGAGAATTATTTTCATCAAAATTTTCTATCTTCTTATTTTTAAAACAATTGCGAAATACAATTTCTAATCTTTGGGTAGCTGAAATTTAAAAATCATTTTGTAATTTTTAAAGAAATTATCTTGGAGATAATGTTTAGAAACTTTCTCTTGAATAATTCTGAAGAATGCTGAAATTTTTATCGATGAACCGATTTACTCATGGATAACGCGGAAATTCTTATCACTTTTTTTTTCTTTTCCTCCAGGAACTAAACTTTCTGTATCGCCTAAAAGTGAAGTATTCTTTCAAACATGTTATCCCAAACAAAGAACTCTGACACTGCTGTCGTAAAAATATTTAATTCTGGTGCTTGCTTTCAGAAGCTCAATAAATTGAAACTACTCGGTCGAAAATTCTCAATAAAGGCAATGGGTATAATTAAATGGGTTTTTATAAGGGTTCTGAAAATATTTATTTTATCAAATATTTTTAATTTTTGAAGCAAAGTTGAAAAATATATTTGACTGCCTTTATAATCAAATAATTTTGTTCCTATAGACTGAGAAAGAAAATTTAATTTTAGGAAAACATTATTTAAAAAAATAATATTCGATATACACTGCAATGTTATTATATTTCTCAAACATATTTATGCATTGGTTTTTTTCCTTATAAATGCTGTAGTTCTGCAAAAAGAGATTAAATTCTTTCCTATATATTTAAATTTTAATATTTTCCAATTTGTAAAAGCGATATATTATCTTCACAAACAAAAAAGAGCAAAATATTTCAGTACTCAACATAACAAACGCCTTCGCATTGGCAAAAGGGAGGCGTTTTTTCCCTTAATCTCCCATTACGGGCATGGTTGTTCTGTTTCTGTGTTGTATCTGCGAGATGTCCTCCTATAAAAAGGGGGTTATTCAAGCGAATGTAGCGCATAATGTAGTTAAGTCGTACTCTAAATCCAAGTTGAGGCTACTGAAAAGACAAGAGACACTCACTTTGCTTAAATCGGTGGCAAATAACTCTCAGCGGACTTGAAAACTGTCATAAATCACAAAAATATGATAGAACATTTGAAATCGAAGAGTGCACAGTATAATATTTTTTGAAATTTTAATTAAATAAAAGCAAGCCAAATTGAGGTATTTTAGCGTCGTAATCGCTAAAATAATCTTGCACGAAACGGACATTTTAAAGAGTATTAGAACTCAAAAACTGTCATTTATTTATACTAATGTCATTAGCGTACAAAGTTTTAAAACAAATACTCTTTGCCATTATTTTCAACAACAGATTCCATTGTTGCAATATGATTTCAATAATTGCTTTTTTTGAAATATTTAAACGCTGTATTTTCATCCATTTTTAAAATCTGAAAAGTCTTATTCTATAAATTAATTTTATAAAAAGTCTAAAAAAGAAGAATTAGAAAGTGAAATTAAATATCTCAAATACACATTTACTCTATTTTTTTCTTTATTTTAGAGCACTGAAAAAAAGAGGGGGAAAGTTTCAAAAATATGTAATTTGAAATAAATTACCCCAAAATTAAGTGTTCAATTGGTGCATGATGCCATTTTATCATTCACTCAATAGTTGGAATTGATTTTTATATTAAAATAAAAGGTTAATATATGCCACTAATTAATTATTAAAATTTCTCTTGGGTAAATCGTGAACAATAACATATATATAACAGAAGCAACTACAATCAAACATCAAAAATATTCCCATCGAAATTATTGATCTCCAAAGTTAGTGAGAAATAAGGTTTGAATATTATTGTTAAAGATTTCACCTCCATTGGATTCTTTTATGTGTAATTTATGTGTAATACAATCAATCAGTCCTTTAGTATAAAAACACAACGACGACGTTTATTTACATGAAAACAGGACAGCACAAAAACTCCAATATTTACAGCAAACAAACGACAAATATTTACACACAGCAGCACACAATAACGACAGCAGCTCACAAGTAGTAACAACGTCCATAGCACACAAAGCGATCAGACAGGATTCAATGGAGAGGGAATCATTGGAACCTTGTTCTACGGTATCTCCAGACAACTGAACTTCTCCTCTGTTTCTTCTCGCTTTAATTGCCGACTAACTACCTCAATTCACGAATACTCGTTCACAAAGACACGGCACAACGGGTTATGACACAAGACATGACTGCGACAGGATACGGCTCTCAGCAACTCAGCATTTCGATATTGCTTTGGTATTCTCTCGGAGACTAGTTACTTCAACTAAAATTCACCATGTCCAATCCGCCACAACGGTACACGGTCAATTCAAGACCGCAGGCCAGACCTCATCTCAGCTTGAGAGTGGCGGCTTTGTATAGTTCCCGGAAGGTGGGGCTAGACGCTTTGGGACCAATCAGGACTTATTTGAATGTATCTCAGTTCCTAATGGGCTTATCAAGAAATACTCGAAGTTTGGAGAGTTATCGATCTGTCGTTAAGTCTCCAAATGGTCGCCAAGTTTATCGTCAAATTCTGGGATCACTAATACGACACGCGGGCACCACCCAATACAGATTACTGTAAGCCACTCTCTCTTACGATGATACTATACGTGCGGAAAAGCAAAATTACTGGTTCGTAACATTATTGAAGATATTCAATCAATGCAAATAATAGGCTTATTGAAACTTTCTACGTTATTTAAATCTTGATGCAATATTAGTATTTTTCTCGCATGAGTTTTATTTAAGGACATAAACAAGTCCTATTTTAAAAATAATTTTATGATTTTTAGCTTTGACAGATAAATGAAAGCACTTGATTCTTTTATATGCATCTTCCTCTCTGAATTTCTGAATCATACCTGCAATAGCAATAAATTTATAAAACAGAATTCTTTAGAATTGAAAATTAACAAAGAGACATTTTCGAAATTCCATAATTTCGCTTTTGTGGCTACAATCTTTCAAATCAATTGTTAATGAAAAAAATAACTCTTTAGAGCTCTTACTTCAATAATCATGAAATGTAATAAAACATTAACTTTGAAAAGTAATTGAATAAATAATAATAAGCAAAACAGTTATCTTAATACATATTTTATGGATAAATCAGGCACAGAGAAACGAATCATTTTTCAATGATTCTTGTGTTCGTAAATGCTACAAAAGTTTTCATTGTTATTAGATAGGTTAGAGAAAACTGCAGATACATGATGTCTGCTTTTATGAACAATTACTATTTAAACACATAAGAATAATTTTTAAACATAAAATATTCCGCTATTCTCTTGCTTTCTGTCTTTAAGGGTTATTTCCATATTTCTCCTAATCTATGATTAATGAAGATTTTATTCTTACACCAGATAAAATTTAAAAATCATATATGATAGTTTTATTGAAAAAAAGGGTGTTGCATATAATTTTATTTATATTACAATTTAAAAAATGATTCAAAGAATATAAATTTTATCACAGTTATTTTAACTATAAGAGATAAGTTACTTTCCCCACATTATTTTTGCGCACACATTTTAAAATATATATATATTCAAAATATTATTGTTTCCTTGAATTGAGTGATCACCAGAAAGTATTGGCTAGTATATTTATAATCTCACTGCATCACGAACTTTTTAATATTCTCACACTTCGGATTTGAGATAAAAGATTTAATTCTAAGAATAACTAGTGTTTTGTTCTTTCGGCGTATCCTTGGAGTTTACTTGGCTTGTTTGGTAGGGCGTTAGATTCACCTCTCTTGGATTGTGAGTTTAAACCCCGGCGACCGACGACTCTCCTTGTTGTGATGGTTGGTGAACATATAAATCTGTTGTGGTCACAAAGTCTTCCATGTCAAGAGAAATACCATTTGGGGTACTGAATCAGAAGTGAAAGTCTTCTGGTTCAAATCTAAGTTACGATTTGTGGATGAGTAAATGAAATGCATGAATGAAGTAACTCCTGTAAAAAATATTGTGACGCGTTAATAACTAAAACTTACTCTTGACCCTAGATGCTGCTATTTAAAAACAAGAGACGCTTTCTTGTCTTAAAATCGTTGTCGGGATTGTCTATGACAAGTGCTATGAGAAACAACAAACTTACCTATCATCATTTTTAATTTAACGCGGTTGAAATCTTTCTATTCTTCTGAACTGAAGAGCAAAAAAAATGCTTTAAATATCGATAGGGACTATTTTTAATTTCGGAAGTGGATAATAATTTTTCCGCTTTAAAAAATAAAAAC
This sequence comes from Argiope trifasciata, assembly GCA_026543055.1. Lineage (NCBI taxonomy): Eukaryota > Metazoa > Arthropoda > Arachnida > Araneae > Araneidae > Argiope > Argiope trifasciata. The sequence continues at coordinate 5,400,796 of JAPMOQ010018920.1, forward strand.
AATGAATGTCTGTAATTGATCAAAAAGAATTTTGTCTAATTGTCTAGAGATCTAATTATCATCTTTCGAAAAATACTTGCATATTAATTCGTAAAGTAGTTTTCTCTTGCATCATTTATCATACTATTAAGCAACACCAAAATTTTTTTCAATAATATCAGTTATGTCTGAAAATGAAATAAGAAAACGCATTATTATCAAAAATAAAGCATTGAAAAAATACACTCCACATATTAAGATCTGTTGACAACAAAAGTATTCAATTGCTAACTGAAAAAGATTTGAAAAATTAAGATTGAATCTATTTGGTGGCATTTTTTGAGAGGATCAAGAGAAGTCATTTTCCCACTGTTTTCACATATTCCTTTATTTTCTAAATATTCCTTCTTATTAAAATTTAAATAGTTAGTCTTTTTACAAGTAATATTAATAAGAACATTCCTATATTTACTCATACATCAATAAAAAATGTTAAAGACATTTCTGTCAGGTTACATTATTCCCTTGAAAAAGATTGATTTCATGCATCAAATCCACATTAAGCAAATGATTGGCTTACAGTTACTTGAACACATTTTATTTCAGTCTGTAAAATTCATACACTCGAGTTATATCTCTCTTCCATTGAACTTTCGGCAAAATTTCTTTCCTTCTTTTCCTTAACAGTTTTCTAGGAAACAAAAGTTTTTCCTATTTCTTTTGGCGAATGTTCAAAAAAGGAAAAGCAAATTATAACTGTCAGCCTATTGGAATTTGAAAATAGTGCAAAGTCTTCCAAAAAACTATAGTTAAAGATTTATGTGAGCACTATTTGATACTTTAAGCATTTCTTAAGTTCGTAACTTCAGCAGGAAGTTCCGGCATTCGAAAATAACTCTAGTTTCCTTCGTTTCCTATGACTTTTGAATGAATATTCAAATTCCTGAAGTTAAGATTTAATATTCTTTTTGCAGCTACCATAAATAAAAAAAAATTATTATTCATTTAAGTAAAAATATAAATTTAGAAAATGGCTCAAATATAATTTATTAAAATATTTTATATAACTGAATGAAAAATCAAGAATTTTTAAGCATTTTAGATTACAAAGCGTAATATAAGATAACGAGATTCAAGAAATTTTAAATAAAATATTTTGCTTATATTTTTATGCATTCTATATATATGAAATTTCTCAAATCGCATTTGAAATGTAGAATCTATGAAGGAGATCAAACCAATTTTAGTAAACTAACTAACTACTCAATGTGTTAAAATCAATCAAAAAATTATTAAAAAAATCAAGAAAATAAATCAGGCTTAAAATTGGTAAGTGTTGCTAATATATAAAGGAAAATATTAGAGATTCGCCAAAACATATTTTAATCTCATTAGTGACTTCTAATATTCTGTTTTTGAATTACCTATAAGATAAATAGACTAATAGACACTTTTCACGTTTATCATATTATTATGCATTGATAATTTTGTGGCCGTTGTTCTTCTTTCAGGTTATTTTTTTAAATATTTTTGGCATTTATCCCATTAATCGTTTTTAGTTTCATTTCGTAAGTAAATAAAAATAAATTACATTCTAGTGATGTTTAAAAGATATCCCAATGGCTGCTTTTCAAAAAAGACTTTAAATTTTTAATAATTCTTTATACGGGTGTAAGCAATACAAAATGTGCTTTTACAAAAAAAAAAATGTTTTTATAAATATGATCAAGGAATCAAAATTTAAAATTTTGTAAATATTTTCATTAAATAAAATTTAAATATTCAGTTTGAAAACTGAAATTGCAATAAGTACTCAATATTTCTAATTTGTGTAAAAGGAGGGAAAATTAATTTCTTTTGCATAGCAATTTGTAACAATATTGGTATTCTCTAAATTAATTTAAAATTAAATCATCAATAAATCTCCAACCATTTATTAAATTATTTTTTCTCGTATTAATGCAGGAAAATATTAGCTAAAGCATTTGAGAAAGCTGTACCCATTGGAATACCCTTAACTTGTTTATAAAAATTAATACCATTTGAAAACATAATTTTTGTAAATATTAAAATTGTATAAAACCAGCCAGTTATTTTTATTAATGGCATCTTCATTTAAATATTCGTCATACATAAGAGTACAGACATTTATTAATTTTTCATGGGGCAAATTAGTGCATAAATTTTTAAAGTCCTAAGTATTAATTTCATAAATTTTGTTACCTTAAAATTCCGAAACACTTTTGCTATTATTAATAACAAAGTTATCCTCATCTTCAATTTTATCGAGGATAATTTCCAGGTATTCAAAGAAATGTTTCCCCTGTAATATTAATTTGATTGGAATTTTAGTTCGAATATGACATAATTTTTAATTTCGATTCCAATTTCTAGTTTTGTTTCCTTAATTAGTTTTTTTTGTTCCTTTTTCTTAGTTATATTAATTTAGATTTGTTTCATAATTAGGTTTTATATCATTTAGCTTTTATTTTTGTTTTTACTTTTTGTAGTTTAATTCCGAATTAAATTTTAATTTTGATTATATATATATATATATATATATATATATAATTTTAAAGAATGTAACAAAAAATGATTACAATTTTTAACTTCTCTTAACTTCGACCCGTTTGTATTCACCGAACTTTACTTCGTCTAAAATAAACATTTTTGTCGGAAGCATTATGTCTAACGAATTATCATTCAAAGCTTTACATTTTTTTTCATTTATATATATATATATATACAATGATCATTATTTTTAAATGTAAATGATGTATAAAGTTTCTAATAAAGTTTCTTTTCATCGTAAATGATGGAGTATCCACTGGTCTTTTATTTAAAAATGTAGGAATGAATTATGATACTTTTCATACATTCTACATAGAAAAAAAATTGAAAAACCTTAGAATGATAAATCTAAAATTAAAAAGGTTCCGTTCGAAACAGCAAGCACATGCAGTAAACAAATGTTTATATAAACTGTCACGAAGAAGGTGATCTCATTAACTTAGAGTCTCCAGCAATACCAATTAAAACTGCATCCCTTGTGACACTTCTGCGTTTTAGTTATACGTTTCACAAAAAAATAGAAAAAAGTTAACCCGATTATAGATAAATAATGCAGAATATCATTTCTGAATAAATAAAATTAAATTTATAAATTTAATTAAGTTTAAGCAGATCTTGTTTAAAATAAAACATTGAGTAGTTCTTAATAAATAGCAGCACGGTATTAATTTATTTATATCTATAAAAAATCCATTCTGAAAAAAAATATATGGTTTAATGCTCACGATAATCTGAAAATAAAATTGTGCAAAGGTATATCTTTAACTATTTTTAATTATATGTTTCATTATTTATAAAAATATGTTTCATTTCAGAAACATTTTGAACAGAAAAAAATACCCCATTGTACTAATGATGTAAGCAGTCTAGACTATCAACATAAAGAAAGGACCGTAGTCAATAATATTCATTCGCAAAAGTAAAATAATATCTAACAAACAATTTATTTAAGGACAATTTTACTTTTTTTGCCAATAAAAAATACAGTTTCAGGTTTATTTTGAAGATAATTAAATTTCGAATTAAATTGAAGCGATATTCCCTGAAGAGATCATTAGAGTCAAAAACTTGATTTTGTTTAGATAGAAAGGAATAAGAATTTTTCTAAATAATGGGGATGAAAAAGAAATTGTATTCTATTAGAAAAACGTAATCGAACCACTTTTAAAAACTGCCGGAAGACAGTATGGGATCTTATTTAAAATTTGATAGGCATTCATTTAATTCTTTATTATAGACTTTCAATTCAAAAAGAAATATTTTTTGAAATAATATTCATTCCCTATTTATTATTTTAGTCCCAAAAATTAAAATCTAAAGCAACTATCAACTAATTGCAAGTTTTAATAAATAAAACTCATTGATAGGTACAATATTACCAGAATTAACATAAAATTAATAAAACAGTTTTAAAAAACACACTTTAATTGAGATATTTTAAATTTTAAATTTAAATATTATGAAAGAATCTTCTTCGAACTAGGCACTAACCAACATATGAACTATAAAAATAATAATAGTTTTAAAGAACAATATTTTCAACTAATAAACAAAATGAGGCAAATGAATTTGTCATTTCTGAAATTTAGCTTTATTCTAACTTTATTCTAATGGATGGATGGAAGTAATCGGAGTAATTTTCCTTTTGTTTTCTGACTTCTAATATAGATCTATTTGAAAAATCTGTACTAATATATGACTTAATATTTGAAAATTTGTTGTGAGCACCTTCAATTAGCAACATTCTGTGAATTTTCTTATTTTAAAGGCCAAATAATGCAAAATCGAAAACTCGTGAAAAGTTTTTGTTTATTCACTTTATTAAGCAGTAGTTTAACATATGTCATCACTTCAGTAGTTTATTAGTAAGAACTACTAAGAAAATAAAGAAAGTAATCCCATGGAAACTTTCAATCTTGATTCGTAATAAAGATTTTTTCAGCACTTTTCACTTTATAAAAATTTTGGATCTTGAGCAAAGACAGAAATTTTTATAAATGAGCGAGTGCTCAAATTTTTATTTTCATAGATCATCACATGAAAATTTTCTATTTCATAGTATAATGAATAAAACTGAATTATGGTCACCTTTTCTCTTGATTAAAAGTTAAGATTTTAGTTGAACTAGAATTTCAGCAACAATATCACATGATAAGTTACATTTAACTATATTGCTGTAGTTTTGAGATTTGATATTTATATGCATGCATGCGAGTACTAGCCGAAAGATGATCAGTCGTTTCACAATTTTTTCTCAAAATCTGTTATATATCCTCAATTAAATATTAAAACTGTTTCTAATTTGTTTTGTCATTTTGCCTTTAGCAAACTGTTACATTACTCATCTACAATTATCTGAAAAATAATAATTCGTAAAAATAGTTGCATTCGAAGATTTGAGTCAAATATTAAGAGTATGTTCTAAACTTTTTCCTTCAATCATATTCAAAACCTTCTTTATAAAAATCAATAATAAATTGATATAACGTATTCAAAATTTAGAATGTCTTTGCATATTTTATTTTATTCATTGACAGAAAGAACGAATTAATACAACATATAACTTAATTTCACATATTTAAGTTCATTATTTAAATTAAAATTTCCCAAAATATTTTAGCAAATTATTTAGAAAAAGTTAATCATAATTTTTTTAAGTTCCACATTTTTGAACAGTCAATATTTTGATTTACGAAATTTCGACTTTACTGTAAAGAAACATTTGAATATCCATACCGTACATTTTGAAACAATAAGAGTTTCTTCTTATGTGGTGTTATCTGTAGAATTATGTCTTAAAATAATTAATGGCTGATGAAAATTGATAACATTTGTGAAAACTCTTAAATGATATAACACATGAGACATTTCCTTTAAGGCATGCCAAATTAATGGAAATAGAAAATGAATAATTTAATCTAATATTTGTTGGATGTTTCGAATCGCATAAATAATTACTCAAATGGAACAATATCTATGGGCATTCTGGCATCAGAATGCCCCTTACCACTATTCTATTCTATTTGAAATCGAGATAGTTATCAAGTACATTAAAGGGGATAAAGTGATAAAGAATGCTTTATTTTCCTTCCTTTCATCAGCAGGCATCTGTCCATTTGATTCTACTCTTATAAACCTACTTATGTCATGAAGTGATCAGGCATAATAAATGGCCCATCTAATGACAACCAATTATCTTGAAATGGACTTCATAATCCATTTGGTTGTTAATTTCCGGAAATAATACATTCATGTGATGAACTGAAAAGAGGGGGCAAAGAATATTTCCTTTTGGAGCACAATTAGAGTAGCAGGAATTTTAGTTTATCTTGCTTTATTCAGAAAATATTTTTTTTTCCAATCATGATCGTTATTTGATGATTTACTTGAAATACATTATAAAAAACAACTACAAAAATAATTGAAATGGATAAACTAAAAATTGAATTCTCAGAATAGAAGACCAAATATTTGAGACACATTTTACTGTAAAATATATCTAATATCGAAACTATAATCTTTATGTCATATTTAATAACATAAAAGTATCCTTTTTTACGTTATAATTTTAGAAATATTTTTAAAAAATTTCAGCATGCATTTAAGTGCCTTGACACATTTTATTTTCACATGTGACCAATGCGAGAGCATTCACAAATTCTTAGCATTTTTTTTTCCTTTATTTTATAAAATGCAAAATAACATAATATACTATCGACTTCAATGTAATATTATGAAATATTTCAAGTGTTTGGATAAAATTCTGCTTTAATACAATTTGCTGTAAGAGATTATTTTAACATGAAATTTATATTTTTATTTCAAACAAACATTTTGGAAGTAAAAATAGACATTTATATCTACTGCATCACATACTCAATTTCCTATTTATACATTTTTGTTTTAGAGAAATTTATTGAACAATTAAAATTTTTAATAAAAATTATTTTCATTAAGTAAGAGTTTCCTAAAATTAGTTTATTTAAATTTTATATCTGAAAGATAATAAAATATTTTAAATTTGACACGTAACTTTTACTTATACGGTCTACTTTGAGATCGTACTATATCGTATCATTGAGACTATAATTCTTTCTCATAATAATAATAGTTAATAAAATAGCTGCTTATGAATATTTTAATGAAATGAATTTTATGGAAGCTATCAGCGCTAGCATTCTATATTATGAATTAGAATTTTTCTTGAATAATATACTCAACATATATGTTATTTCTTATTCTTTTCTTATTCTTCAAGCGCTTTTATTTACTGTTTTATATAGTTATTTGATTTAACGTTTTGCATTTCCTAATTTATTTTGAATTCCTAGTATTTAGCAACCACTGCCTATCTTAAAAATAAATATATTTAACTTTTGTCAGATAGTTTCTCGATATTATCCACCATTATTAAGTGTAATCGAATATTCGGCCATGGTGAAATTCCTTAAATAATTCCCTAATGCATAAGATATCTAGATTTTATGGAGAAGTTATCTTGATAATTTTTTAAGTACCAAAAATTCACGCTTAGAACTAAACGGTTTATAACAGACGCTTGACATTTCTAACAAGAAAAAAAAATCTCCCTATAAATATTGAAAGGAAAAATTGTGTGGTTACGAAGAATATATTTCTCAAAGATTGTGATACTTTGGATTTTTAAGGTAAAAGAAGCATCAAAATTAAAAAATTCACTTAGATCACGCTATTTTTCTAACCGAAGACAGCCATATTAAAGCTAGTGTCACCTTGTCTTTTCATCTTAAATATAGAAAAAGTAAAATGTATCATGTCCGGCATTTGAAAGAGTAGAAATTATTTTACTTTTAAAAGGTTGCAATGCATTCCTGTATTGCACTGATTTCATGAACATACTGTTTGGAGAGAAATAATAAAAATCCACAAATAAAATTCCCCTAATTAGTTATAAAAAGGACTGCCAATTTCTTTTGATTGATAATCTTCTGTTTTGGTTTAATTTTTGATACGTATGCTTTATAAATTCACTAAAAATACGTGCATATTATAAATTTAAGAAAGTAAAAAAAACCATTGTAGATTTAATTTATTTTCATTATTTTTAAAAAGTTAAGTTCAATCAAGATTAATAAATATTTAAAGTATATTTAATCGAAAATTTTTTTAACATATTTATTTAAATTTCTTCATAACTTTTTAGAAATGCCATCCTATTAGAAAAAGAACAAACTTATATATCATTCTTGTTTGTATAAATTTTGTTACTATGCTTAATTTTTTTTTAAAATTTGAATAAAATAAAATTATTATCCAGCGTGATAATGAAAGCGGATTTGTTCTTTTCTTTAAAGAAAAGCATACTCCGTTATAACTCATTTGTAAACGATTTTTTTAATTCAACAGATATTGAAAACAATAGTATGGAAAGTTTTACGCTGTTCTTATCGGTGATTTTTCATTTCCAAGGCATTAGCCATCATATCGCAGTATATATTTATAATACTTTCAATGATACTGCTACTAATTGAAAATCATGCCATATCCCAAATTAGAAATATGTTTTTCCTTTACGAGCTAATAAATTATCTTTCCATTCTTTCTTTTAGAAACTTTTTGACATTTTTAAAGTCTTATTTTCGATAAAACTATTTGTCATAATTTGTTATGGGCAACTGTTTGGAAGATATTTAACTACCCAAAACTTTACTCTTAAGTCCACTTTGTTTAAACATGAAGGGAATATCAAAAATAAGAAATATATTAAAAATAATTTTCTAATTTAAAGATTCGAATTTTTTTTTTTATGCAAATGATATTTTTCAAACGACTTGCTCTATTAATCACTTCATTCACTCTCTAAAACTTCGTGCATATAGATAAAAATAAGTTAAACATTGTGAAAAGAAGACGTTATAATATTTTATCTCATGATTGAACTGGCTGCTTAATTTAATTTATCTCCCTAAATTATTTACTTCATGAGAATAATATGGAAGCTATATTTATTCAATACCAACATATTTAGAAGTTAATTAAGCCAAAAAATTATTTTGGGTTCTTTTTCTATGTTTATATTTGGTGCTATGTTGTTTAAGGAAAAAGATAATCTGCTCGATTGCAAACTAAAGTTGATCTTTTAAATAATAAAATATTAAGTTTTCAGTCTTTCTAAATGCTGGTTTTCATCAGTTTGTTTACAACTGATTAAATTATTCACTATATATCTTTCATAGATATAATCATTTAGCAATAGAGATTTCTATCTAGAAAATACCAAATCACCTAACTCATTCATTACTCACAATTTAGCTACCTGAAAAAAATACTTCAAAGACAATTTCTAGTTGTACAGCTTTTTTAAAAATCTTATTCTTATAAATAGCAAATTAATATTAACCATCCAAACAAATTGTGGTTTAAACTAACTGATGTTCTTCAAATATGTCACATTTAGTTTCCTAACAGAAATTACATCAATGTTTCAAACAAATGAACAATACAACCCAGTATTTTCAATATAATCCCTCAAAATAAGCATATTTTTTCTAAACTCAGTTATGGATCTCACGAAATAATTTCATATATCTGTTTTTTTTTAATCAAAAAGAGCGAATATCACCATCTCCTGATTCCTCCTGTAGCATCGCATTTTTTCTTCTGTCGCTAGTTTTCCCCTTTTCTTCTATATATAATTTCAAACAACGTCAAATAATTACTGTTAACCAAATTTCAAACGTAAAAAATATTAACCACTTGTTAGATTCTGTGAAAATGTTAATTATTTCCTTTATATTATTTAACGTTATCAACCTCCTAGTTTTAATATAATTTCCTATCTAATTGATAATTATAAATATATAAAATATATATGTTTTAATTAAATTAAAGGCCTTTTCGTAAGTACCCCAAGATGAAAATTGTCTGGGGAGATTAAAACTTATCACATATCTCAGGAAAGAATTCAAAAATAAAAATCAAATCTTACTGGTAGTCATTATAAGCTACAGTTCCCTATAAATATATAATTTAGCAACTTAACTTTAAAATTATTAGTAAATGGAATACTAATGTTTTTTCTAAATACGAATGCAATTTTAATAATCAAATATTAGGATAAAATTCTTAACAATAACGGTAATAGTTTATCATGTATCTGTAGAATGCCCTAAAGAAAAGACAAGTTTCCCAGCTCAAAGGCTTCAACGGTATTATTGAAGTCACTGTCCTCACTTTTTTTACTTTCCTTAAATTGTTTTATGATGAATTCAAAAATATTAAGATTCTCATTTTTTGCTTATAATAAATCTTTTTAAATTGATATATTATGATTAAATGTTTTAATTTCTGTCTCAAAATTTTATGTCTCATCTCTACACTGTCCTTTTCAAAAATTTTAGAATAGCTGAAACATCATATAAATCATTTAGAAACAAATAAATTTAATTTTAAAATCTGTAACTAAAATTTTAGAGCATTTCTTAGGAAAACTTTAAATGTAGTCTATTTATCAAAGTAACACTCAAAATTTGTTCTCAATACATTCATATGGCTATTTCTAAAATCAGACAAAAACTGAAATAATTTATTGAAAGCCGTAAGTAAAATAAAAGTTTCATCGAAGTATTATACTTTTACAATGTTATTTTAATTTATCCATTTTATTTAACATTATCTGAAAATTTACAACTAAAAATTAACCATATTTAAGCTCATGTAAACATTATCGAATCGTGAGCTGCATTTTATTTGTCTCATTTTAAAAATATCTCATCAGTTTTTTTTAATTTTCATGAAGAAGTAAAGGAAAAAATATTTTAAAAAATATATTTTATATTTTATTTTCTTAATTTGCAACTATATGTTACCGTTCAGTATATCATTCTCCGAATTTTTTTTAATTGCACTCTATGAAGAGACCCACAGAGAAAAAGGAAGAAAGAATGTACTGCTCAAGAAACATTAATGAAAACAGAAAGAAGCAATAAAATTGGTTTGTCCAGCTCTACCTAAACCCGTAGACTGTGTGTAATCGATTTCTTTTACTTCTCATGAATTTATACGTTTCTTTTCCTAATGAACCTTATAACTTTATTACCACTTTACTTACTGTTTTGAACAAGCAACACACTTGCAAGAAAACCTTCCCCATAAAAGAAATCTCTTAACTGAAATTAAAAATTAAATATGATAATGCTTATCGTAAGGAAAAGAACTTATTATTAGAGAATCAGAGATAGTATAATTTAATTAGCATCAAAACAAAAGAAACTGAATATTAAGCTTAATTACAGCTAATATAATCCCAAAAAATATTTTTTAATGATATATTTAAATATATTGTTAAGAAAGCTATGATATTTTAAAATGAAACTCAGCATTCGGTTATTCCTCTAATAAAAGATTCCGCAAATTATAAATTCTAATTTTACTGTCATTCTGATTTTGAGCTTATTCTAATAGAAGCATCGTTATTGATATTATAGGTGGTTTCTCCTATAAATAACAAAAAGTGTTTTTCTGTTAGAGCTAAAATGGCCATGATAAGACGACAAAAAATTAATTACGCTGTTAGTCATAAAAGCATATTTCATGACGAAGAAGTATTTTTGTATAATTATGTTTGTTAAATCTTTATTTTAATTACTCACCATATGGCAATTACTCAATTTCCTATATATAGAAAACTTCATTTCTCCTTTGAATTGCATTTAATTTTCATGACAGTCATTTGGAGATTCGCCAAAAATAATTGCAGTTTTTGTAATAAACTATAAATAAACAAATTATGCATTAAGGAATAATAAATTAAAGAAATACGCATCAAATTTGCCACGCATTATCTAAGAAGTTATATTGAATGATAAATTAATATTTAATGAATTCAATTAAATTAATATTTAATGAATACGTCAATTGAACATGATGATAATAATTTTCCAGAATAATTCAAATAAACAGGTAATTGGAATTGAATTACTGCACTCAAAATTATATTTTAATACGATCAATCAACTGTTTTTCTGTACATCGCGTTTATACAAAAATGTGGTCTTAAAGTTTTAAATGAATAAATATCTATGGCAAAAGGAGGTAACTCAACATTAATATTCACCGATATTTTCTGCACTAATCGAACGGCACAGAAAGGAGATAAATGTTAGGCGAACTGTAGGTGCTTCTAGTAGAGAATAGAACATGATTCAAGCAGGACATTTTGCAAATGATAAATCGCGGAGGGCTGAATTACATAATATGATGCATAGACCTATTAGAAACACGTCAAGCATATTTATTGAACATATTATTAAAAAATATATTCTTAGTTAGTAGAGAATAGATCTTATACAGACTTGATTAGAAACTGCTTACATATTGCTTCAAATCATTTCTGACCTTTTATTAACATATAATTATTCAAAGAGAAGTGTATTGTTTTATGCATTGTATTTTAATCACTGATAATATTGGAAAAAGTCATAAAAAGAAGGAAATCAAAAATTTTAAAACTAAACACTGCAGTGTCTATGTTTTAAAAGAATTAGAGTCGCATCTGAAATAAAGAAATATTATTTAAAATAATAATTGTGTGACATCGGAATAAAATATTGTTTCGTATACTGGGTTAGTTTAGCTTAGTTATTTAACGTCCCATTTAAAAGCGACATTAGGAATATTTTGGAATGGACCTCGAAATTTTGAATCGCTGTCAGATGACGATGACGACATTTCAGCTGGCATTCCTCTCTCAATACCACACCACCAGAGAAACGTTTGTTCTCATAGATTTAACTCACAACAGACTCCTTTACACGATGGTTCTTCGGTGAAAGCGCGTCTCGAGCCTGAAACTCTACGAAGAACTTACCACCAAGCCACAGTGAAATGTCTATATGTTGGAAATATTTCTATGAGTAATACTTTATAATAGTTATATTGGAAAGATTTGAATTCTTTAAAAATAATATATTATCATAATCAGAGAAATATATTCATGAAATCATTGAAGATTCTTTTATAAGATTTCTTAAAGAGAATTACTATTAGGTGCATATAATATTTGTAATTTTTAGATAAATTTTAATCACCAATATGACATATAATTTCAGTTATTTCGGTACTGCTGCTTCCTGGGACAACAACGTTGCGTCTTATTTGTTTAAAAGAAGGCGAATGAAAAATGTTTTGCGATATTCTAATAAAAATTAAAGTAGTCTTGTTAACTCCTCTCTCAACACATCGACGGACCATATTAATACTCCTCATAACACATTCATTTGGTGTTAAGGATCTCTAAACTAATACTTCTCAAATAAAATCACACCAAGTTAAATACTAGCTTTTATTAAAACACAATTATAAATTGATAGAACAGCACAGTAATATATACATACAGCTCACTTCACGTAATTGCATCGAGTCACGTGATTGAGCGAGATGGAGAAATTCGCGTGAACAAGTCTAATAAACTAATCTGAATTGTTTATAACTGTTTTTCTTTTGTACATCATATATTTCCTTATATTTGGAATAGTTGTTTCACTGGCACATCTACTTGATTATTTTGGCTAAAAAGAATTTAAATTAAAAACTAAATAATTTTAATACATTTGAATAAAAAGACAATTCCTTACTTTATAAACAAAAACTTGAATTTATAATCTGAAAGTATAGCATTTTGCATATAGCCATTCTGTGAAAGATTTTATAGGTAATACACTAAAATGGGGGAAAAGATATGATTTAAACCCTTAGAAACCTCGAGTACGAGGATGAGAAGTCACCAAATAAATAAAAAGATCTCAGTTAATTAGACCTAGAATAATGAATATGTTGCCTAATTCCAAAAATGAATTGTAAACTCTTCTGAGAGTTATATGAACGAGATACGAGTACTCTATGCGCTTATTACTATAATTAACATCAGTATTGCAATTTGTTGTTGTTTAAATGATCAGTTCAACAGGATGTCCGACTTATAGCTCAAGGAATTTTTTTTAATGTTATTGCACATGGAGTCTCGGATACGGGATGAGAAACTTCATATATAGAGATTGTTTCTCTCATAAGTACAAAAAATGGCTTTGTTAATCCCGACATCAGGACAAATTTCTGTATGAGAAGTCAATACATATATTGTTCAAAAAGAAGGGCCATTTGTATGTTGACCAAACTGCCTGGTTTTTTATTGTCCCGGCTACTTGGTAAGTCAGACATCGAACGCAGAGACAGGGCGGAGTAATTTCTTTATGGTTATTGTAATAACTGTACATGCCAGACAGGAATACTTAAAGTTCTTCTCAAAACTCCTACAAAATTCTCCGCGTCTAGACTTCTCGATAAATATCATGGCCACCTTCCCTCACAGCTGTTCCCCTACTCTTCACTTCACATCCTTTTTAGGGCAGACAGAACAGCACCACAGTGGTTCGAGAGATGACAGTTACCAACATTTATTTCTTCGTTCAAAGTAAGATAATGCAATTTCTCCCGTCTAGTAAAGTTCATGTACCCCTGATGTGGATAACAATGTTGAGAGATCCAGGTATTTAAACTTCTATGAATGGGTATACTTGCTACGGAAAGTATTAATGCTCTGTGGTACAGTTAATTCATACAAACTCACTTTGCACCTTAGGTATTGTAAAGAATGTCACTCATCATCACGAATAGATAAATTCATCACTGGTTAAGAATACACATTAAAGAGAGTTGCATTTCTCAACTGAATTTGAATATTCTGATTTAAGAGGCTTTTGTTAAATTTCATCCTAGATAAATTAACTGTGTGAGAGGTTGATTTTACAGGTATTTTGCCAAATAATGCTGTAACCACAGGAAATTCTTAAAAATACTTGTGTCACATTATGTAATACTTATTACAATAAACACAAATATATATTTTCAAACAGCAGAATACTTCGTTTTAAGTTCACCCCTGTTTGAATGTGTATAAAATACTTTAAAATTTGACAAATATGTAAGAAATAAGTTTTAAAATCTCGAAAGATTTGTTTATTTGAATTTTCAGAGTGTTTTCTCGAGAAAGGATTACGGTTTGAAGAAAAGGGATTTAAACAAGGGTGAAAGAGGACATCATTACCGGAGAAAAAATTTTTTGACTGTCTAAGGGGTTTTTTTTTTTTTTTTTTTTTTTTTTTGTAGGGAAAACTGCCAAATCATATATTTAAGTGATGCATTTCCTACTTTTTATAGATCAATAAAAATAATTCTAGGTTTTTAAAAACAAATCTCATTTGGCCAAAATTCAGCTTTTTAAAAAGTTATTTTACTTTTTTACTTATTTAAAACGAAATAATGGCTGAATATATCTATACAGGGTGATTCAAAACCTATTTTTCAAATTTCATGACGAGGTAAAAATTACCTCAGACAGCCGATTTCATATAGGAAAATATCTGCAAAATTAATCTGCATGAATAAAAATAAACAAAGGTACAAGTAAACTATACAGTTAAGGTAAAAGTTCACAATAGATGCTCGTGGATAGAGCCTGGAACATCGGAGGCCGTAATTAGCCCAACAAGGTCAATTTCAGTGTTAACAGAATCTCGTACACATAGTCTTTCGTAGCCCAGGATAAATCAGTTAAACCGGAAGGGTTAATCAGTTCATTGGTTGCTGAATCTTTGGTTTAGGCAATCACGAGCAAAAGTTGTTCTTTGATCTGGAGCTCTATCATGCTGGTGCCATTTATCTCATTGGATATGCAGCAGGTATTGTTCGTGATATGCAAGATGTTTTTGAGAACTTTCTATATCGATAATTTGGCGCTGTGAATCCCATATCCGTGTAAACGGTCCTAATTTTGAGAATCAACTGGTAAGAAGTATGCAAACTTAGGGGTGCATTTTTGATAACCAACTGAATAGTTTAAACTAATATTTTTTTCATAATAATTTGGAAAATTTTAATCCTATAATTTATTTTCAAGATGTTTTAAAATTATTAGCATGCATAGAAGTATATGCGCATATATATATTTAAAAAAATCTTTTTTTTTCATTTGAAATGCTTTTTTAAGACTTGTATAGTTAAATGTATGCTAATAATAAAAGCTTTTTTTTATAGATTTAACAAAGGTATATGAAATTATGGTAATTATTCGATTTTGATAAATTAATATACCATAGGATTATCTTTTAACTAATTCAGTGACTTATCCCTAATTGCAGAACGTTTCCCTGATTCTATTAGTTTCAATTTTATTCTTTCACTTTTTATCTTAACTTTAATATTTCATGATAGGCTTTTTCTAGAATAATTAAGTTTATACTCAATAAGATTTGTTATTAAATAAATAAAACATAAAATTGTGCTCAATTTAGTAATGGAATCACAACTGCAAAATCGCAATAAAAGTTTTATTTAGGATATTTTTACTCTTTTTTAATGAAACGAGTATAAATATATTTTGTTCATGAGGGCGTTTTATATATATTTCTCAAGCCTAATAACTTTATTTCAGCTTTGTTTTATTCATTCATCACATGTGCATTAAAATATCAAAGTTTTAACACCATAAAATAAAATTATTTTTAATCATTGAATGAATTCTATGAAATCCAGAAATGTGAAAATATTATTTTAATTTCTGTTTTATTGAAGCAAATTGATTTTAGAAAACATATTCTAAGAAAAACTAATGGAATATACCAAAGAAACTAATAGTTAAAGATTTTATTCCAGAAGAAACTAAAGATATTTCAACAAAATTAATAATAAAATAGTTAAGCAAATTTTACTTATTGACGTAGGTGCATTTTTATAAATAACATGAATCAAGAAAAGTATTCTAAATTATCTGAATATTACTCGAAACATGAAATATATTCGAATTCTCAAAAGATATGTTCTCAAAAAATTGTCGTTATTAAAAGATGAAAGCTCGAATTATTGAAATAGAAAAATCTTTTGTCATTATTCTCGTCTTCTTGAATAATTTCAAAAAGGAAATAAATTGCTACAGTATGAAATGTTTGGAAATGAAAAGATGAAAACACTTTTTACAATAATATTTTCGTACAAAATGGCTTTACTTAATGGAACATTTTACTGAAATTTCGACTTTAAATAATTCTAAGTAAATTATTTCTATTTTTGGAATTGAAAATTATGTCTAATTATTAATTGCAAATAGAATGTATTAATTTAGTTCCGAAAAACAGAAAATAAAAATTCAACTCGGGTGTGAATTTTCTATTAAAAGTTAATATTTCTGTTTCAGAATAAAATCTGGAGATTTATTCATATTTTCGAGTAAATGATGGTATTATTTTATAAGAAGCACAGGTTGTGATATTAATTACAGGAAAAAGGTTAAAAGCAAGCAAAGCACAAATTATATAAATTTAAATCCTTAACAGTACATTAAAAAGTTATTTAAAAATTTTCTTATCAAATTTTATGTAACAATAATTTAACCATTGTTAAAATACAAGAATGCCTTTATGGAATTTAAATTCCATCAAGAATGGGAATTTATTCTATTACTAATGCATTAGTTTAATAAAACTTCAACTGACGAAAAAACTTTTTTATGAAATGTTAAATAGCTTCTCCACTAAATAAACCTAAATACAAAACATTAACATAGGCCAAAAGTTTAAAATTCAAGTTGATTCAACTAAACGATTGCGTTTTGGCATTAGTACCATTTCAATATGAGTAAAAGGATCACGCGACAATACATTTGCGAATGGTAGTTTTTAATAGATGATAAAAATCAATAATTAGCATATAAATTTAATGTAAATAATTAGAATATGAATATTTTAATTTTTTGCAAGGAAAAGGAAGCTAATGCCTTCATTATTTATGAGTCTTGGTTTTTTTTGCGATATAAAAATCCTATATTTTGAAACAGTTTTATAATTCGGGTTTAATCACAATTTTTAGCACACATTTTAAGAGGAAAATTTAAACTAAATGAAAAAACGAAATAAATAAATTTTAATTTTTTGAAACTTTTACTATTAATTTATTTTCATGTATCCAACTACAAAAAATAGTTTTTGTTTGCAACTATTTGCACTTATGACCATGCAAATTTTTATATTAACTTATTCTGAATGCATCCTGGTATATGTAAATACAAGATATTTGCTAAAACGATTTATTAAAATATCTGTTGGCGTAGTTAATTGGCGAACTACTGCTATTAATCAAGGTATCAAACTTTTTATATAAATTAATGAATTTAATTATTTTAACCAAAAAATATTTATGTAACTTTTGATGCATTCAGATTAGACATAACTGCATGTTTGTTCCTTTCAGAAATGACAATATAATGCTGTGTCTGGTGTTGCAATATCATAGTATATCAACGAATATTTCATAATAATTAATGGTTTTTAAAGCTGGGAAAAGATATATAAAAATATTTATTCTCAATTATTAATGCACTTACTTTTAACGACTTCATAGAAATAGCAAAAAACCTCAAAGCATACAACTTAAAAAGTTGCATATTTTTTATCAACAAGAATATCACCTATATATCATTCAATTTAAACTTTTAATAATAAGTAAGAAATTGAATTTTAACATAAAGTATAGAAATTTATATTTAAGATGTATAACATATATTTGTTTTATTTTTATTTCTGCTTATACGAAGTATAAAGGAATTGTTGTAATCGCCGAAAAAATTCGAACTCAAGATTTTGACAAATTTCCACAATGCGGGCCTGCTTGAATTTGAAACATGCATTTTTGGCCTAATACCTCTTCAGCTGTCATTGAACTATATAATTCAAAATCACTTTAAGTAAGATGGATAGAATTTGGCATATAAACTATCAATCACATTTATTGATGTTTATCAGATTTTGAATGAAATCAATTCACAATATGTTTGATTAGCTGTTCGATTGCAAGTATACTCGATAACTCAAAAAAGGAGAAGTGCTTGATAAATAAAATTTGCTACAACATCTGCAATCCTAATTCATAATCATAAATCTGTCGACCTGTACTTTTCACATGCATATAAATATATTAGCTCATAATTGGGATACTTAAGTCAAGGAAATTCGGTATGTTATCTTGTGACATAAATGTAGTTTCGTGTTAAATTTTGATATCAATCAGGAGGAAAATGGCATTCAAAACAAATATTCGGGTGATAGATTCAATAAAGTTGTTAGATTCCTATCAAATATCTATATTTCATAATTAATTCTGTCTAATATCTATATTTCATAATTAATTCTGTCTAATATCTATATTTCGTATATTGCGACTTTACCCAAATCTATGATTTTGTGCAAAAAGAGAGATTGCGAGAGATTTCTACCAAATATCTACCAAATTCGTAATTATTTTTTCTCTAATCAATATATTCCGTATATTGCGACCTTACCTAAGTCTAGGATTTTTATGAAAGAGGAGAGTTTGCGAGAAAGTTTCGGACAACCCCCTCACTCCATATTTTAAAAAATGTTCTGATTTATTGGTTATTTCAAGATATATTATCTACAGGAATTTCTTAAGATTTTTCTACAATTCGTATTCTGAATTTTCCACCCAATATATAACTAGGTAAAACATTTCTAATTCTTTGATAACATATTATAAGCATTTAAATTTGATCTGGCATTTAGATTGCAAGTCTGAAAGCTTAAGTTTTTTCCATGATAATTGAAATTCAAATTTTTTTAAATGACCCTCCCCCCTATTTTCTGTAGTAAAATATAAATGACACAAAATGAGTTGAGCAAATGTGAACAATAAGGAATAAAATCGGTAGATACTCATCTTGTTCTTCAAGAAAATTTAAAGAAACGATCCATGAAAATATTCAGAATTGCTAAAACCCACATTCTTTTGTAAAAATGCAGACAAGCTTTAGAAAAGTTTCTAAGCTTAAAGAAAGTCCTTTTCTCGTGCACAAGCTGTTCAGTTTAGGGAACATGCGATTTTGGATCGCTGCCAAACCACATCTGCTAGAGTGGCACTTGTGATTGAAGAATGAGGACTCTTTTCAAGTCAAGTTCCAATTTTAATTTAAAAATTCGTATTTCAATCTTATTATTTCAATGTAAAAACGATGGTTTTTAAATTAAAATAAAGTAAAAATTATTTCAACTGATAAAAATGAGAAATTTCAGTCAGTATTAGTTGAATTCTTTACACTGCAATTTTTTGAATTCTTGATTTACAGTGATAATGTTATCAAATGTTAGCAGAAAGGGAAAAGGTTTAGGATATAGGAGTTAAAGTTTCCCAGAAAAGAAAAACTAAAGCAATGACCTGAAGTTTTTTTTTCCCAGTTTTGAAACGTTGTGGTGGTTCTAATGCCACTTGGTCATACCAAGCACGAATGAGCGAAGCTCTTTCGAATTAAGGCAGAGATGGGCGCCTTTCGTTGTTAACGAGCACAGTTAAAGTGAAAGTACGACTTTTCTCAAACACACACGATACAACCCTTTTTAAAGGGTGGCCGAACTCATTCATACACTCATTCATCCATCCGCAAGTCAGAATTTAGATCCAAATCAGAGACCGACTCATCCTTGATTCAGTACACTAAGAGGTATCGTTTTGTTATGAAAACTTGGAGGTCTTTACAGTCAAGACCTATTTAACGTGCCCCAACTGCCATTAGCCAATATGATGGTCTTAGGCTGAGACGAGGACAAAACCCGCGACCTTTTGGTTACGAAACTGACGCTCTCCCAACCAGGCTACTGTGGCCCCTTGAAACGTTGTATATACACCTAGATATATATTCTATGTTAAAGCAAGCTGTGAAGATTTAAGCGAAGCTATATTATATCTTTTCGTCGTAATCTGTATAAATAAAAATGATTATTTGTGTATATGTCTCTCATGCGCTGCCGTACGCCCATCCGATAAAACTTTGACAACTCATTATTTGCACTTACGGCATGGTTATAGGCATTGTAAAATTATCTAATTTATGAAAAATATTTTATGATCTATTTACAGCATCTATTAACCAAGGATTAACCACCAAATAATTCAGGAGACACAACAGATTTGTAAAGATGCTAAATTCAAGCTAAACGTTAATATTTCGTAGCTATTGCAAGTGAATGCAATGTAAGTCTTTCTCCGAGGTAATAGTTTTATTAGAGTGTAAGCGAGAAAGTTTAAGGAGAACCAATCCTATAGGTTTGAAGTTTTAACTAAACATTTAATAAAACTTTATCGGGTTTTGCAGTAATTTCCGAAAATATTAGATTACAAATAATTTTGCACCATCTTAAATTTTAAAAAAAAGGTCTTTTCAACTATATTAAAGATTTTATGGTATAAATATATTTTCTATGTTTAATCAATTTTAAAAGAACATATTTCAATTACCTTTTCTAATATCAAACTTGAGAATTCTGAACGAATATGAAACGAATCACGAGATACAATGAATAATTACTTTCATTACCATTCTGAAAGAACAACAAGCTTTACAATTCTAAAAGAATACACAAATCTAATATACACAATGAATATTTGTTTGTAGAATTGAATAATAAAAATAGAATAAATACTATGTATGCTTCTTCTTTATATATCGTTCTATTTCAGTGAATGTATTGATTGCCAACAAGAACATAAACATCATTTTTAACTAAACAAGATAATTATTTCAAATTCCAAACGATATTTCTAAGATTATTTTTTTCTGCGCCAGCAACACGCCGGCTAGTCAGAAATAAAATAACTTTAAAAAGAATTTGCATCAATGTTTATTTGATAGTTCGAAAAAGACATTTTTGTTTAAATTATTTTCTTTCTCGTTCCTAACATATCATTCTGTTTCATTTGTTTTCCCAAGGACTTGGCAAAAATACTCAAATTTCGAGATAATTAAAATCTAGGTTCTATTTCTAATCCATTAGGCTTGATATACATTCACTTTGATGCTTTCCTATAGAAGTTATGGGAAAACATTTTGTGTTTTATATTTCTTTTTTTTTCATTCTAATAAACTTTCGTAAGTGCAATAAAACAAGGTTTTGTGACACTTTTAATTATTGGCACAAAAAATAATTTTTATTTTAATAATTTTTTACTTAATCATTTTAACACGCAAGTCGTTTTTATAAGAAGACGTAGGAATTTGGTAAAAAGACCTATTTTGTGGCCGGGCTGTGGTAGCCTGGTGGTAAGGTCTTAGCTTCGGAACCGGAGGGTTTCAGGTTCGAGACTCGATTCCACCGAAGAACCATCGTGTGAGGGGGTCTCTTGCACGTTAAATCTGTCAGGTCAAACGTCCTACCGCTGGTGTGGACTGGTGAGGAGAGCAGGGTGCCAGTTCTGGTGTCATCCTCGTCATCTGATCGTAGTTCAAAATTACGAGGTCCGTCCCAAAATAGCCCTCGTGTTGCTTTACAACGGGACGTTAATATAATTAAACTAGACTATTTTGTGACCGTTACCATAATTGATGCATGTTGGTTTTGACATAGGAAGTCAAAAATGATGTTAAGAAGATTCTATGTGAAAATTATACGTTGGTTTTTAGTATATGAGGTTTTTTTTAATAAGTAAATTCAAAAATATAAAAAACATTCTAAATATGTAAACGCGAATATAAAATCAATATAATTTCCCACAAAATAGACTTGGAAATAATATTCTAGGAGCTTTATAAAGAAACCTATTCGAAAATTAAGAACATAAAAAAAACCATAATTCATAGTGGAATTTTCAAAGCTGTCAGCTGCTTAAATAAATTATATTATTTATTTCAAGCAGCTGTATTATTTGCAGTATAGGATATTTTTATAGCTTATACTTCCTTTTAAATTTTAATCGCCCTTTGAGTTTATAAAATCATATTAATTTAATAAATATATTTCTATATGTGTTTCTTATTTCTAGAATTTACAGAGGTTAAAAAAGTCCAATTTTCCTGTCAACAATTATTAAAGATAATAAATATGTTACAATCTTTTCCATAAAAAGGATATTATTTTTAAATGGATTTAAAGTCTTTCGAGAAATATAAAAATAAGATATTTTCTTTAATATATTTTTCATGCAAAGGAAATATTTATTATAATTCATTAATTAACAAGAATAAAACATTCCAGAATTATTTAAGAAAATAGTAGTGTGTCTTTTTAAAGAAACTTTTCTCTTATTTTAGGAATCTTATTAGCTTATTTTCTTGGAATTTGAAATGCAAAAGGCAATAAAGTGTTTAGAATAAATGTCAGTGGTAGCAACAAGTAAATTTATCATTTAGCAACAACATTAAAGAGGAAATTACTAATTGATTCTTAATTGGATAAGAAAGAAAATTCAGCAGTTGAGTTTTTGCTTTTCAAGAGACCGAAATAGATTCCATGCATAAATAAAACTTAATTAAATAATGAACTAGATGCGAAATTTTTCTGTTTATTTTGGTGTCACAAGATAGGAGTTTGAATAAAATACTTTCATTTTGTTAAATTACGACTTTCTAGGTAGGATTAAAAATACTAAAACTTTAAAATTACTAAAAGAAAATTTTATCTAATTAGTGAAATATTTTAAATTTTATTTGCTCTGATAACCTACTGAACATACTACTTAGACCGATGTATTTTATTTCGAAAGTAAAATGCTCGTGTCTAATTAATCTGCTTAATTGGTAATAAATATTAATGATGAAACTGTATAGAGATTTCTTCTAAGTCAGATTTTGCTATTTAAACCTTAACGCACTTGTTTAGAATTTAAGAATTCAGCTAAATTTTAAATTTTAGGGATATATTTGCTTAATGAGTCACCTGAGTGGTCATTTTTTCCTTTATATTTTGAAAGGAGCTACAGTGAAACTGAACATTTCTAAGTTTTTAATTAATCCTTAATATATATTTTTAGAAGAAAATGAAGTTTGTGAAACGTGATTTTGGGATTAATTTCATATACGTCTTTATTTTCAAAAATATTAATCTTTTTCGCTTCATTACCGGATAATCATTCATTTTATGGATTTTTTTTAAAAAAAGATTTGTTTAAAGATTAAATCAGAAATGTTAGATATTTAAAAGTAATAATTAACCTTGCTTTTATTTGCGTTTACAACCAGAATCGGCCTTCTCTATTAAGGAGCCAATCAATAAATTAAAAGAGCATGATAAGACAAGCACACAGATTGCATGAGAGTAATGGAGACATTTTTCTAGATTTTACACTTCCATATTTCCCCTTCGTGTTTCGACCGTTGTCCTATGCTTGTCCACTATAATCCCTAATATCTAAATAAAGGTCACTGAATATTTCAAAATAGATCTGTTGCTAATTTTTCTCCAGTTACATCAATAAACCCTATAAATGCCTGATTTATACTTAATCATTTCTTTTCAAAATTAACATACGTAATAAAGAATAAAATTTAAATCAGAAATAGAATGAATTTAGATATTGTAATGCGTACTAGCATTTACATTATCTTTAATTTTATTTAAAACTTTATTTCCTGGGTAGGAATAATTTCATTTTGTAATATAAAAGTTAAATCACAGACAATTTAATTTGTGGAATTTTTTATTCTGTTTATATGATCCCTAATCTCAGGGTCGTATTTACTTAGTGATTCGATGACGCTTAAAAAATTTCCATTATGAAACATTCCTATTGTTTTATGGATTTCACGAAGTGGAAAATTATTACATGTTAAAATTAGAATCACATCTGCAATTCTTCTAAATCTGGCCGTTTCCTTATTTATATTAATTTCAATTTTTTTATCAACATTTGAAAATAAATTTAGCTTTTATAGTAATTCTTTCGAAAGTGTATAATCCAGGAGTTCTATTTTCTTTTATATATCTCGTTAATTTACTTCCGTTTTATTTTTTGTCGGAACAACTTAAACCAAACATACACAGATGCACACATAAAAATATCACATTAAGTATAGACAAAAGCAGGAATCTCATTTTAATTTGCAAGATCATTTGAACTCAGCCATACCTTCAGGGTGCCGGGCACGCTGCTGTCTTAACATACCTGAAGGGGAATCAATTATTCATAAATGAGCTGCCTTTTATAAATATCACTGCGATCTTTGCCTAATAAAGTTGTCAGTCAATGCTCCACCAGCCAAATGGAAACAACCTTGTAAATTTTTAGTATTTTTAACATTATTATTGTTCTGAATACTATTTTAATTCTGAATCACGGTGGGGGCCCCCATTCACAGGAACCGGTTGCATAGCACCTGACGCACCCCTTAGATGGCCTGCGCTGTTTACAACCGACTGATTATAACATTTTTCGCCAAGTAAAAATTCAAATACACATGATGATATTCTTTAATTGTAATAACCTATATTCAGATACCAGTCAGATCCAGCTTCAAAATTTGGAAATAGTTTGTAAAGGTATCTAAGTTTCATCTTGAAGAAATTTTAACGTAAACCAATTTGATGGAAGGGGAAAATCTATTAAATAATTCTGATTTATTAAGAAGTGACCAAAATAGAAATCATAACAGCCTCTTTCGCATTTATATTCTTTATATTATAATATACTTAATGGGCCAAATGCAAATAGATGATTCTATGTGATCGTATTTATCAATTTTGATAGCATGAATTCTAAAAGTTCTTTTCACTAGCACAACATTGCAAAGGGTTCAATAATTTATTATCTCTGTACATTAGCAAGCGTACTTATCATGCTTTTTAATCATACGATATCTATCATCTTTACTAATATAATCTCATTTTATGGTTAAAAAACAATTACATATCGTTTTATTCATTATTCCACCTTATAGCTATAACGGACACCTACATAAAATAGCTCAATTCATTTCATTTTATTCTAAAATATTACAGTTAAAATTTTAAAACATTCAGCCTTATACCACGAATTAGTCTCATGGGGAAGGTCACCTCGTAATTAAAGATGAGGAACTTTTGGTATGGTATATAGTTCCCAAAACACTCCTGGGTACACAAAAAGGGGTGGATATGGCTCCTCTCATCGATGAAGGGATATATTTCCTAAGGAAATTATTGAACCGTGATCGGTGAAGGGCCTTAGGATTCAACCACAGTTCCCGACAATGCTGCTTTTGCGGCGATTAGGACACTCAATTCTTTTTCCATATACCTTCCTGTGGGTAGGAGTTATCAGTTTATGGTTACAATATGAATAAAATTTTAAAATATTTTAGGAAAAGAATAAATTTTTATTAGGAAATTTAGTTTTATTTCAAATTAATCTGATTAAAGAAATATTTCCCAATGAATAAAATATAAAACAACGAATCATTTATTAAATACCCTTTAAAATTGAAATTCGTTGTTGATTTTTTCAGGTCATTATAAAAATACAAAATTAATTATTTGTATGTCGACTATTTACTAAATTCCCTTCCGGTGTCCTAGAGGTAATACGTCTTCTCCTTGATATAGGCGTCCCGGATCGGCTCCTGTTTCTGGAATTTTTGTTCATCCTGTGTTCTATTTGTGAAGTGTGTGAAAGAGCACCCCTTTAAAAAGAGGGTTGCGCAAGTGAGTGTTTGATTAGCATCTTCATATGAAGAAGTGACTTCTGTCTTCGGGTGCTCACGGGTCTTTAACCATGAAAAGCTACTTCACCCTTTTTCCGTGGTAACAGCGACGAAATATCATCATCATTATTGGAATAGCCGTCAATTAATATTTTTCTAATTCACAAAGGCTTATATGCGGATTTCTTTTGACAAAAATATATACATTGGCAGAAATTATTTTCAACTAACCTTGGTTACATCTCATTTGTAAATTCATTATATCATTTTAATATTCTGTCAACATACTAAAATAAATGAAGCAAGAAATTCTTTTTAGTAAAAAGAGCTGAAGTTTTAACATACTTGACATTTTTTCCATCTTAAGTTCTACTGAAAAGTAATAAATACAAATTATTCATCATTGTACAATTTAATTATAATCATAATACTTTATCGACACATTTAATTTTTATCAGAAATATTAATGCATTCCCTAACAATTAACTATCCATTCCGAATTATAAGAACAGTAAACAATACCTAAAGCAATCACAAATGATCATTCTTATCTTTTTTTTCAAAGGAAATCGATGCATTTATCTTCATCTTTCTTCCCATATCTGCCTGGAACAAACCCACTCATTTGTTTGTCAAGATTCGAAATAGTAGTAATAGTTTCCGTCCTATTATCTTGATTTGTTTTAGCTGATTATATTCCAATCAATTCTCCTGGGATACCTTTCCTTAGAATTGTGTCGATAAAAATAGAACTTTTAGCATGATAATAATAAAAAGTTATTTCTTGCAATTAAATGTAATTTATAATGCTATTATTTAATTAACGATTTCAAGTTTATTAAGCATTGCAGTAATACATTTTTACATTAAAGCTCATGGCACTGAAATAAACTATCTAATTTAAGTCATTTAGAATTTTAAAAAGCAATTTTTATTTAACTACAGTTTAAACAGTGAAAGAATAAAAATACGTCGATCTAAAAAAATTTTTTTAAAACATGTCTATAATTCTGACACGTGTTATGAAATGCCTGTTTCTGACACTTTTTTCTTTCTCGTTCTTGTCTTGTGATATAGATTGATTTATCTCGTCGATTCTTGCTTGTGCATAAGTTATGCCCCCCATAATGGAATACAGCAGATGTGTGTGTGTGTGTGTGTGTGTGTGTGTGTGTGTGTGTGTGTGTGT
>JAPMOQ010018920.1:5428029-5523620 GCA_026543055.1 Argiope trifasciata
GTGTGTGTGTGTGTGTGTGTGTGTGTGTGTGTGTGTGTGTGTGTGTGCGTGCGTGTGAAGGAGCGTCAGTTAAGAAGCGCTTTAAGATCTATGCTTGAAATTTGGCTGCTTTATCTCCACTTTTTTCGATTCATAATAATTATTGGTTTGTTTAGAAGAAGCTAGATAAATGTATAAAAAAGATGATGAGACAAAATTTGAAATGGAAAAAAAATGAGAGGGAGAGATGAAACTGAAAGTTCAATTCACAATATATAGAGACAAAAAGAAAAACTTATCCAAAGAACTAAGGATTTAAAATTAGCTGAAGAAATTTGTTTTCGTCGCCGCATTTTTCTTGAAATCAGTTTGCCAAGAGAAAGAAAATGGGTAATTTCCCATTATCTTCTTGAATTGCTCATGAAAGCTTGGACTGTTTTTCAACGAAAACGTGTCTGTTCAATATCCTCCGTTTCATTACAATCAGAACATTTATGTGAATCGGTCAGACTAAACCAATACAGCTTTTCATGGGGTGGAGATATTCTAAATGCGAAAGCATGAGAGTTTGGCATGTATCTTTCGATAGAGAGGATATCGGCGATGTGTAGTTTTGATGCGTTTCAAAGTGAGAAAAGGATTTATTATAGTTATTTTCTTGCCTTTCCTTAAGTTCTATCCGAAATATTTCACATGATTCAGAAGATATCTTCGTGAGATATCTATTTTACAGTTCCAGAAGTTTTCGTTATCTAAAGTCTATTCACTTGTTTTTTTTCCGGGATACCAATATAAACGTTTTATAGGGTTTTAATTTTATTAATATAAGAGATTTTAATTTTATTTGATGAATAAGTTCAATTAATCTAAGGGATTAATTATTAATGTTCATAAGATTCCCATCATTCAATAAGATCATACCTTAAATTCGCGAATCTGACTTGCCTGCCTCGAAATGTTTCAAATCACTAAAAAATACCTGTTTTTAATTAATAATAAATATTAAGAATATTTTTCAAAGCAAGACGAATATGATTTTGCGGAACTGTATAAATATATTGGCTTTATACTTCTTAAACAACACATTTATTGATTCTAATATCATAAAATATAATTCTTTGTGCATTTAAATAACTTTCCTAGGGTTTTTTGAGATGGTTTAAAATTAAGCTTTAGGCAAAGATTAAAATTGATATCTTGCTTAGGCATTCATAATGAATGAAACATTATAATAATGAAAAGAAAAAAGACTACTTGAATAAATTTTTTAAGAAATGCTTTCCTTTCGTAATTTTTAAATTGAAATATATGTTGGCAACAAAGATGAAGATGCAAATTTTTCTTTCAAATAAATATCAACTACAGTAATAAAGAATTACTTTTATAAACTTTTATTTGAAAAAATTTTAAATTAAAATTCAAGGATAAAAATGATCAAAATTCAAAGTAAATATACACAGTAAATGTTCGATGAAATTTGATAATGGTTCAAAACCATTTCTAAACCTACATGAGTTCGAATATTCATTAGTATATAAACCATGGACAGTATCCTGCTAAGCATATCGAACCGTAACATTATAATGAATCAACTGCTATAGTAATTGCCATGAATGCAAAGACAGCTATTCAACGTGTCTTCATTGTTGTGATATATGGCAAGAGTGACCTAGTTGTTTGTCGATCATGCAATATGTGCACAGATATACGATTAAGCACAAATGTTAAGTTACAAGTGGCTTGAGATGCCACATTCATAAAGGACATTTCTGATAGTATTAAGAAGAAATTTATGTCATATCTTGATAATTCATATATACAACGGATGCAAATAATGATATAATGTGGTTTTTAAAGAGCGGTGAGAATTCATAAATATATTTGTTCAGTTTGAAGTATTGTGTGTAGTAAAAAAATCTTCATATGTCTTCAGTTAAATTGAAATTTATTTTTCCTTCCATTTTACATTCTCAAAATTTTAGAAGGTATATCTTTTATTTATCATATATATTTTAAGATTCAATTAAATTTAAAAGTATATAAAAGTAATCTCAAATTTGAATCTAATAACGCTATGTTTTATTTCTATTGGAAAGTGAAATTTACTTATTTTCGTCAGAAATGACTTTCATATTTGTTTAAATAAAAGTTGTAACATTTTTTTGAATTTGATTTCAAACAAATAGAACATTTCAATAACGCTTTAATTTCCCACTAGTTGTGGGAAACCGCCTATAAAAAAAACCTTTTTAACACGATTCTCTAAAATTTATAATAATGAATTATAAAATTAGGGTAGAAAAATAAAAATAATAATCACATAAAATTATACAGAAATCTATCGATTAAAATTTTTTAATTAATAGATTTCCTGTTGATAAAAAGGAGCTAAACAATAAACACATGATAAACCAATAATCTAAGAATTGTGAAAGAGTCAATACGTTCTGGAAGACATATAAATATAATCCATCGATATTTAATGAGCAGTTTTTTACCCGTCGAAGTTAAATCGATGCTTTTTTTCTATTAATTCCCAAGAGACAGGAAAAAATTTACTTTGAAATATAATTTTAAAGAAACCAATTATTCTAATTAAAAAATGTTCATTAAATAATTTTGCGGTATGTTCAACAAAAGAAGGAAAATGAAACGAAAGTAAACAAGTAACAGAAGCATTAATACAATTTGTAGATTATTTCAATCATTATTTTCATTACGTTACAATGTATGTCACTGTATCACAAGTGCCCTACCTTAATTATGATTACAAACGAGCATTTTGCTCCTTTACAACATGGTAGATTTTAATCTCCCCCTGTTTTAAAGAAGTAAAATATGCGTTTGTAATCATAATTAAATCATCATAATCATCTGATTTTTTAGTGTTTTTTTCATCCGTTTTTTTCTGTTCTAATTTCTGATTTATTATGTTACACTGAATCGATAATATTGCTTTTCTATAACATTTCTTACATATTTGGTGCAAAAAGAGATTTACGGATAATCTTTGTGATTGCTCAATAGTTAACAAGTCAGTGTTCACGATCTTGGGTATTAAAGGCTATCTCTCGCATGAGGAATAAAGCGTTCCTTTGAAGAATTTAATCGCAGAGTGAGTGCTCAATTTGTTCTCTAAGCGGTATAGAAGGATTCTATCAGTTTGTGCTACGCGTTTCTATAAATTTTTATTGTTTAGATTAGATCATGCTTTTCTCATATTTACTTAATTTTTCTTTCCATTTGACATAAACAATTTTTAGTTAGATTTCTTATCCTATGCAACCTTCGAGTGGATTCCTGTAAGCGTATATGAACAGTTGAAGAATAATATTCGTATAAAGGGAAAAAAAAATAGAAAATAGAAAGTGTTTATTCTTGACATGAATCCTTTAGTATTTTATCTATTTTCATATTTAATATCATTCTCTCAAGATACGTCATACTTTCAAAGTATTTTTTTAGATTTTTCAAAATACAAATGTAGCTAAATATTAATAAAAAAAAAGATAATAAAATTAAGTTATAGACGATAAAATAAGATGGACCTTAAAAAATCGGAATCATTCATTCAATAGAATTTAAAATCTTTATTACATAGGATAAAATATAATTGAATAAATAACAAATCTAATTTGGATAAATGCATTTAGATTTTGATTAAGTTGTTTGTTTCTGTTTCATGAAAAATAAAGAATGTAGCAATTGTATGGAGTACATACTTCTTATAATATTTCCTTCTAATATGATAAGAAATATTTAAAAATTATAAAATTTTATTGACGTTTTAAAACTTTTGTCTCTACTTTTTACATAAATTATATATTACATGTAGTAACATGTCTGATTTCTGTTTATATGATAAAATTACCAAACGAAAAAAAAAATACTTGTATTTTTTTACTTATTGTCAAAAGATTTTTTCAACTTCACCACATTTTGAAACGTAGAACGTATTTATTGAATTTAATATCTTTAGTGTGTTATTTGTTTTATTCTAAGACAGAAATATCATTCTTGAGTTTCAAAGCATAAAATGAAATTTGTCGTTTGGAATTTTATAATATAAACATTGGATTTATAAATTTGTTGCATAATTTATTTCCTTATCATACATTATTTTCACTCTTTATGTCATTGAAAATATGATAAGAAATTTTAAATTAAGTTTCAAATTAATAATAGAATATTTAGTGCATCTGGGATGATATATTATTGCTTATTTGTTGCTTATCCCTTTGGATTGAACCCCAATTCAAACTAGGGCAAGAGATTGAAGAAATAGGAGTTCAGTAGCTTTTGAGGATTAAGACCCCAGAGCACCCGAGGGTATAAGTCTGACTTTACCACATATGAAGATAACACTCTCAAACTCACTTACCCAACTCCTTTTTACAGGGAGGGGGGGAAGGGCTCTTTCATACATCTCACAGATAGAACTTAGGTAAACAAGAACCTGGCCCAAACCGGAACACGGAAAAAATACTAGACGTGCTATGGGATGAAATATTCAAAAGGAATGGTATTATTTTAAAATAATTTCTATTACTTGCTGATTACTTAACTAAATAAAATATTTAATGGAGTAAATAAAAGGTTCATACTACACGCCTTATAATCATTTAATTACAAGTTTATTAAAATATGGCGAGATGTATGATTATTAATTTAAAAAATTATTTTTGCAGATTACCTAATTTTTCAAAAGGCTACTTTACCAGCGTAGTGATAACTTAAACAGCATTCTAAAAGATAAAAAGCCATGGGAATGCTTTCATTTGTTGGCTCATCAATTTTACAATTTTTGCTTTTCAAGACAAGCAATTAAGCTTACTTCATTAGGTTCTTTCAAGCTGAAGTGAGGATATAAAAGAAGATCTTAAGTCATATTGTTTGCATGTTTCTTCGTATAATTTAATTTTATTCCTCTCGTACAACTTAATTAACAATCATTTTTGCCTATTAAATTTTTTTTATTGTGTCCGAAAAACTCACGAACAAATAAAGTTTTTCTGATAAAAAAAAATGCGTTTGACATTAAATTAAAAACTAGTTAAAAATCTTTTTGACATGCAAAGAAAAAGATTTTCTTTTTTTATTTTGCACCATTTAAGAAAACCATTGAAAAATGTATTTATCCTTCATTCATCCAACTGAATATTTATAGAAAAATATTGGAAGCAAAGCTTTTTATTCTTGAGTTAGCAAATAAATTTTTCTAATTATCAATTTTTTAAAGATATTTTTATCACTCTTTTTTTACTTTTTGCATTTTATTAGTAATCGATCAGATTACTTTATCCTATTTTATAAATTCTAATAACGTTTAATTGTTTGAGACTGCGTGTACTTTTATTTAGATTAAACATACATTTGATTTCTGGAATGATATTGATAAGAATTCATATACCAGATTTAGAGCTAACACTTTTCATTGTAACGCATTAATTTCAAAACAATTATAATAAGGTAAAAAAAGGTTAATTTAAATTTAACCAATGTCGCATTGCTGCCTACATCTTTTTTTTTTTCATTTAAAGGCTATTCTGAAACAATACTTGATTGGATTTCACAGGATTTTAAGGATTAACATTAAAATTCCCTACATCACCAATAGAAAAGAAAGAAATGTTAATTAATTATAATTTTAAAAAATATATAATTAAGTCCTTAAAAGTAATTTATTTTAGTATTCTCAACGTAATTCATACTTATAAATGAGATATAAGCTTAAATTTAGCTGCAATTACGGTTACTCTTAATATAATACTGAGGCTGTTATTGTCTTAGGGCATCTCTCCTCTCCCTCCCCTTCGC
The DNA here is from genome assembly GCA_026543055.1 of Argiope trifasciata. Lineage (NCBI taxonomy): Eukaryota > Metazoa > Arthropoda > Arachnida > Araneae > Araneidae > Argiope > Argiope trifasciata. Next base: position 5,433,826 of record JAPMOQ010018920.1, read on the forward strand.
TGTTTAAAGAATCCACTATACAGGGCGTATATAAATATTTGAACAAACTTGTAGAGGAGGTAGGGGACATCACAAGGATTCAGATTTGCATAGCAATCTGTGGTCCGAAACGCCATCATTCGGTGCTACGTGTTCACTGTAGCATATAAGGAAATAGACCTGCAATCGCCCTACATCACTCTTCAGTGAATGTTTGGGCTGGTGTGGTTGGTGATGTCTTAGTCGAACTTATTTGTTGCCATCGCCAGTAACATCTACATAATATTTCATCTTTTTTCAAGAGGTTCTACCAGCATTACTTGATCCTATGCCACAAAATATCAGTCACCCTATGTAGTTTCAACATGATAATGCACCTTCCCATTACGGCAGATGTGTTCGTGAACATTTGAATCAGGTGTTTGGTAGCCAACTGATTGGTCTTGGTGGACCGGTTCCCTGGCTTCTTCTCATTTAAACAGCTTCGATTTCTTTCTTTGGGGTTCACTGAAAAGTGTTGTGTAAGCAACACCTGTGGATTCAGAAATGGATCTGGTTGCATGAATCGTCTGTGATACTGTGGATATCCAACAGCATCCGGGTGTATTTGAGAGAGTTTGCCAGCCTATGGTCCTAGGTGTAACGCATGCATCTCTAACAATGGTGGAAACTTTGAACAACTTTTGTGACATTTTCAAATATGTACCACAGCACATGTAATATCTTATCTGTAATGTAATATCATTAATAATACCAATAAACACTTCAAATGATCTCAATCTTGTGTCTCTTCATTTCTTGTACCTGTCATATTACTTTCCCATGGCGTTTCCGACCACGGGTTGTTATGCAAATTTGAATCCCTATAATGTACCCTACCTCCTATTAAAGTTTGTCCCAATATCTATGGAACACCCTGTGTAGCTCTGGATTGACTGTCAGAGGTAATCAATATATCTTTAATCAATCAATGCAAATCAATATTTACTGATCATATTAAAATAGTCAGCTTTAATTTATCAGAATATTTGCTGTTGAACTCGACTTGTTTGAAACTAGAGCTATGCTGTATAAGCAAAGAACAGTGTAATTTTACAATAATCATTCTCTCCCCAAATCAGTACAGTAGAATGACATTCAAAAAAGTTTTAATAACAAACTTATGGCAAGATAAAATACACATCTTCTTCAGAAACTCAGTACAGATTAATCACAAATTTATGACGTAAAATGCTATGTTCCATACATTTTATATATTTTTGGTGAAAATTAACGTTATTTGTGCAAGCTTTGTAAGCTTATCTCCCATGGTTCTTTATTCACACGACACCTACTCTTGAACCGCAATTTCTTGTGTGTTCACATAAATAGCCATCAAATGTTCATTACTTAATTTAAATATTTTTAATAAAAAAAATGTGAGAACAGCATTTCGTACTACAAATATGCAGATTTTTTTGAATTCCAAATGCCCATAAAAGACCACAGAAATTATATATAACAATGGCATTCTATTTTACATCTTACATTATTTTGTTCTAAATATAAGTAAGAATCTTAGACATAACATGCTAACGTCATCGGCATTTTTTCTTTAGTTAATTTTGTACTCCTCTTAGTTGTATACATTTTCATAAAAACAAAAAGTCACTTTTAATTGTGACCTTTTTAAGTTTGAAGAGGAAAATGGAAACAAATAAAATTAAAAATACTTGAAGAAAATAGCAAAACGGCATTGTAGTTTAGAGTCTTCGACAGAGTTCTGCTAGAAATGAACTGATTGAGAAAGAGGAACACATTTTCGTTGCTTCATTTTATGTTTGAATTGAATAAAAATTGGCAATAAAAAGAAACTGTATAATGAGAAATCTTTTACTTTAATTGCATTCAGTACTGCATAATAAGAAATCATTGACCACCTTTTGGTTTCTTTTACAATATAACAAGTTCCACATCCTTTTTGTATATAATTTTGTCCTCCTTAAAATATATAAAGATTACTATATTTCTAGATTTCTTGTATTCCCATGTACTAGTGTCATTTACAAGTTTTTTCATGTACTTGTTTTTAGACAAACATTGCTTTCTAAAACGGTTAGACGTATAAATTTTACATTGAACAATTGAAAATGTTACAATTTAAAAAATACAAAAATATATAAGTGAAAAAATGGTTAATTTAAGCGCGACGATCTATCAGAACAAAATTATATTTCCCAATGCTTGAAGAATAATAAATATGCAGAAATGTTATCAATTCTCACTCCTTATAAGATCAAGAATTACAGAAAAACTGATCATTGATGCCAAAGAAATACAGATGATCACTAACTGATAAATCTTAATAATTTGTGAGACAGCCCGAACCTAACAAAAGATTAAGAAAATATATTTGTAAACATTTTAATATCCAATATTTAGGTGATTTTGCAGACATTTTAAAAATGAAAATAATATAAATCAAAATGTTGAAAATAAGGCCCGCAAAAAGCTTTGATCTTTAACACGTTCACTGCCACTATCCACACCTGATATCAGGATCATTTATCGAATTAGATGTCCCCTTCTTAGCTATCTTTTAACAGTAGTAGAATAGGTGTTATCTAGTAACATAGATGGTTTGGTAGAATTACATATTATTTGCAACGCATAGGAGCGTCAGTGGCAGGGAATGTGTTACGTAATATAAGAAATATTTTACAACCTATATGTTTGTAATATTCATGAATATTCTCAGAGTTGATTTTTTGCAAATTATACCACTCATGATTATTTTTTCCTTTTTGATAGACATTAATACATTTTAGATAAACAATTTGCTTTGATAGAAAATTTGCAGTACACAGGTTCATAGACGGGTATAAATATATTTCTCAATAAACGTAACTAAAAGATATAACTTGCATATACAAATGCGTTTCTGGAATTAAATTAAAATTTATATTGTTTTTATAGTACTTATAATACATGATAAGGTCGTAGAAGGTAGTATTGGCTTGGAATAGAGCTCGGAAGCTTTTGATTAAAAGCCTCGTATCATAGCCACTAGACAAAAGCAATTGCTCGTGTCCTGTAGATGTTACCACCCTATCACGTGGACCTTCCCAAAATAGCCCCAAGTAGCTTTAAAATATTACGTTAATGTAATTAAGCTAAACTAAAAATATGTTCTGAGTACTACTTTATCAATAGAGAGTTAGTCTAGGAATTTCAATATCATTTTTTTTTCTTATACAGAAATCTTTTACTTATTCATTTTGTAAACAGATTTTAAAAATAACTCATGAAACTCATAACTAACTTTTTCTATTATTATTCGGTTTTTAGAAATTTTCTCAAAAAAGTTCAACATTTTTATCTTAATGGGTTCCCTAATAAAATTATTTACTTTACAATAAGATAGCATTTTAATTTTTCTTAATTTTTTTTACAAATTATAAAAGAAAATAACTTTTATGATCGTCTTTGGATTGACTGAGAGTTTATAAAACCATATTCATTTTCTAGCTTTTACATACTAATTAAAATATCTATCTGCTTTTTATACTTTTATAAAAGATAAAAAAATACACTAAATAAATTTTTTACTGTATAAAGTTATGGTTTTATCTGTAATCAATCGTAAGCCTTCTAGAAGACATTTCTGGTCTCAAGAAAGGGTAAACGATGTTTTATCCACTGCCACTTTTTTAAAAAAAATTCTTCCTTCAACGAGTGTGTGAAGGTAATGATATCACATCTAAAAATAAAGAAAAAAAACTTCGCGATATCTCTTCACGTTTTCTTTTTACATTCATCTTCGACAGAAATACAAAATAAATTGTTTTCTGTAGTCATTTGAGACTCCAACATACCACTTCCAGTGTACGCGAAGATTGCTTTTTTGACAGCCGAGATTTTTTTAAAACATCATTAATCACAAAAAGTTTCTCTGGGGCTAAACTGGAAGGGAGAAACACCGGAAGAAAATCATTTGTTAAATGTTTTGTCTTTACTTTTAAAAAGAAAATGAATAATGAAAAATAAAATCCCCTTACGAAACAAAAGTCGTCATTCTATATTTTATTCGAAAATAATTCCGTGTTGTATTTAACACTCTTTTTTAACGAGATTTTGAATTATTCTTTCCTAATATGATCCAAGTACAAAAAATCAGATAGAAATAATGGAAATAAACAAAACATGTCTCTTTTATTCATACAGATGGAAAAGTCTTAGCAGTAAAGAAATGTTTAAGATTTTTTTTTAACTTACCAAAGATGAAATGTTTTCAGAGTATGATAATTTATACCAGAATTTATATAGTGTAACCGTTTTAATACAATATTTTTCATTTCATGAATACAGTCTTGATGGGATTTTTTTCGGACAGTAAATTTATCTTCAAATTTTTTAATATAAACATTAGTAAAGTCATTTATCGTGGGTACTCACTTTTCTCATAAAAAATACTTCGTCCACCATTCTAAGCTGTTGTGTGTCTTTTCAACTACTAGGAAAGGTACGATTGGAAAGAGCATAAAATATATCCTGTATATGAAAAATATATGACTATAATATATGATCAGATGTGTGGTGTTTAAAAAAAGTATGGCGTAGCAGAATAGAAGTACTATGATCTATGTTCTAACTTTCTGACACATCATTATTCAAACATATGATGTTCTCTTTGGCAACGAATTTTTCTCGAGATTGAACTGGCTGCTTAGAGTATCTGGTTTATCGCCAAGATGAACTCAAAGGTAACTTAAATTTCCCAATCTCGAAACAAACTGTACTTATGTATTGGAACAGTTACCCTTCAAACACATATAATGTGATGTGAGTCTGTTTATTTTCATCAACAGGTAATGTTAAATTCCAGTTTTCTTAATCTTTGATCCATGGATTTGACCAGATAAATTACATCAGTTGGGATAATAATCGTTTCATGGATGATTGTTTAACAATGTTCTTCTGAGAAAGAATTTGTACAGCAGTTTTAATACTGAATTACCTGAGTTTCACTTTTCTTGAGTACTTATTCACTAATTCTCTAAACAATGATTATATTTTCTTTACATTAATAGAATAAAACACATATAAAATAAGAAATTAGAGAAGAAAAAAAATGTAAAAAGTTTTTTTCTGTATTTAATTAAAAAAATATTCTTTTAAAATTTTCCTAAAATTATTTATTGAGAATCAAAAATTAAAATACTAATTAAAGAGCGTCTGTTATTATTTGAAACATTCATAATAAACAACTTTGAATATTCATAAAGAAATTGACTTGGAGAGGCTGTCTGCTCTAAAGGATTAGTTCAAAATTACCATTTAGCATAATACATTTTATCAACTAATTACCAATTTAAAGTTTTTAAAATTCTGGCGTAGAAACTCGTTATAATAGTTCATTTTGAATTAATTTTCTTGATGATACGCCTAGGAAAAAGATAGAACTGAAATTTCTCATTTTTCGCTTGAAGTGAGAGTTTTCCAATAAAAACATATTGTTCACAAAATGAACTAACAAATTAACTTTATTAATGGGGAAAAAATATAACATAAATCGAAGACACATATCAATTAGATTTAAACTGTATAATTAATTATTATTAAAGTTCATATTCATATTGCATCTGTGCGTTTCTAGTAAGTTAGTTGATAAAAATAGCTGTTAAATAAACATTCAAAAAATGGCTACTTTTCTAAAAAAGAAATAAATTGTAACATGGAGTTTGTATCTGCATATAAGTTTAAATTAACTTAAATAAAATTTATAAAACTAAATTAAGGGTTAATAATAGCGTGAAGTAATTTTGTGCGTTCTTAAGAAACATGTTGTACTTCTTGGGAAATGTGGTTAAAATTTCCATATTTGACTGGTGTAGCAGGATTTGCTCATAAAAATCTCACTAGATTCAAGCAAAGAAAATGTTAACAAAGCAATGGAATCAGCTCTTGGAATGGCATGCAATAATATAATGCATTTAACTGCAATATTTTCACAACATATAGATTATAGAATTACAATTATTCTACATGAAATCCTTAAGTACACATTTCCCGAAGGAGGCCATTCTTAGCTTTTGAACAATTAAGAGAAACGTATGTCTAATTTCAAGGTACGCAATGATAATGAAATGATAAAAAGTATGAAAAATGCTAAAAAATCTATAAAAAATTATTCATTTACCCTTTTTTTTACTAGTGAATAACCTAAATCTGCAATTCGAAGCTATAATAAATACATCAAAGCGCGAACTAAATTTTTCTGCAAATGCATTACACTGGGATGGTGTAAATTCAATAAAGAGTACTGATGATGAACAAAAAATTACTACTTTAAAACAAAAGAAGGAAAATTCGATTTATTCTCTTTTCTTTGAAATTAGCTTAATGCTTAGGTATGACATAATCACGAATATGTGGGTGGAGTGGGGTGAAAAACAAAGATCTCCTACTCTGCTCGTTTTCGTTTTGGAATAAAAACATCCCATGAATTATAAACCTCACGCCCAAGGATTTAAAAAAAAACACTGAAAAAAGAAAACATGAGAGAATGCAGTAAAGATCAACTTTAGTTATTCTAGTATAACCAGTGTCTGTAGCACAATAAAAAATAGTGGACTGTAGTTTTTTAAGCAGTTTATTATGAAACTCAACAAATATGCTAATTAGTTTAATGAGAATTAAAATATTGCATCACAACCTCACTTAATAGGAGGAAATGTGAATAATAAAATAAATCTGAGTATTTCTTCTCCTGCTTAGAAGAGGAGCTACTATCTCTGGGTCCAGCTCATGCGAGAACTGAGTCCTAACTGAGGGGTTTCTTCTTACTCCACCCCAGGAGGAGTTGGCGCTGCAAGTGGGCGTAAACATCCCACCACGCGTTGAAATTTTAAATTACAATACTTGAAAATCCATCATACATACATATACACTTAATACAAAACCAATTTTTCTTGCAAATTTTGTAAAATGTCTTAAACATTTTTTGCAGTAGAAAATCTAAATTTGCAAAAATTGGGATAGATATAATACATATAACTCAAACAAAACTAAAATTTCAAACACAAATAAGAGATATAGAAATAATACGCTCCATGAAAATACTGCATGATTAAATTAGAATAATTGAATTAGAATACATAAACAAGCCTTATAAATATAACTGAGCAAACATAGTGATAATGCGTTTATTAAAATAATATATACAATTAATTATCTGTTTTAACAGTTAGTAAACAAAGTTTAAATATAGTTTAAAGTGCCATTTGCTGTTCATACATTCACTACACGTACACAACCATCCTTACCCGGTATTACATTAATTATTCGACCAAGTATCCATTTGCATTTGGGTAAATTCTCTTCTTCTAGAACTACCATCCTACCTGGTTTTACATAATTATTTACAAATTGCCATTTTTGCAGTTGCTGAAAAGGATTTAAATAATCGCCACTCCACCTTTTCCAAATATATTGGGTTAATTTTTCTACCCGCTGCCACCTAGATAAACGATTATCTGACTCATTAATTGAATCAGGTTCGGCAATTGTACTTATTGGTCTTCCATTCAGAAAATATCCTGGCGTCAAAGATCCAAGTTATCTATATTAGAAGAAAAGGGAGCAACAGGGTGAGAGTTTAAAATCCCTCAATTTTTACAATAATTGTATTTAATTCTTCATAAGTTAAATTTTCGTTTCCGACCGCCCTCCGAAAATGATACTTGAAAGATTTCACTCCAGTCTCCGAAAGTCCACCAAAATGTGGTGAACTTGGAGGAATAAATTTCCACTTAATAGCAGCAGAGGGGGTTACTACTATCGGGGTTGTGGTCCAGCTCACACGAGAACTGAGTCTGAACTGAGGGGTTTCTTCTTACTTCAACCCAGGAGGAGTTGGCGCGGCAAGTGAGCGTAAAGAACTAGTAAGCCAAGACAACATTGGATCAACAAAAGAATAAGATAAAAATTTCCAAAATATAATACAAATCCTTTGAGGAAAATGTGATATTTATCAAAGAAAATAAGATTTATATTAAAACATTTCCATATTAACTAAAATATTCGAAACCTTTAACTTCGGTACTATTTAACAATTTTTAACTTTCAGTTTATTAATATATTTTTATATCAAAGTTCAAAGAATTTTTTAAGTTATTTTTCATGCACTCAAAGGGCATTATTCATTCAGTCAGAATTTATAGATTTTAATTATATCAAAACTTTTGCGAGCTAAAGTATTAGCAAAATAAAAATAGAAAAGAAATCATAAGTTTCAAGAATTGGTTAGTGATTATCGGCTTCATATCCCCGATGCAGTATACTTGATAAGATACGACTCCAAAAATTTATGACTGAAAGATATTTTACTTTTTTTAAGAGGACATATTAAAGGAGGAGAATGATACCATGAAAACATTATTCTCCCACAACCAAATATAGATCCATAAAACGAAAAGACTATTTTTCAATGAATATAAGTTTCGCTTTCGAAAAAAATGTATTTGTGCCGTTATCGTTCGAAAATAACTGCAAAAGTAATTTCCATCACAACCGTTTATCGGAGAAAAAGTGTAATAATCTCTGGCATTTTGGAAAAGAATGGGCTGCATTAAAGGATTTATGTGACACAAAAAATTCATAAACCAGAAAAGTAAAAATGGAAATAATAAAAGTTTCATCTCTTTCAGTGAATAAATGCTAGCATTTTATCTATAAGATCCATTCTTTCATGGTATTCCTCTTTATTCAGACTGAAAGTTGATAAAATACATTTGACAAAAATATACCTTTCATGAAACGATTCTTCAAAACTACTTTTCACAAGCTGAAAAAGCGATGGTATCTAAGATCGCTTGCTTTATCTCATTCCATTCAGCCAGATTTTTTATTTATAAAATGCAAAGGAATTTTGCACCACTATTCTTAATATTCTATATTCCAAGCATTTAATCTAGTAATGTATTTTATGCAGTAATTATTCATTTCAAAAGTTCTCATAAATAAAGGTGATAAATAATGTATTTTCTTTTGGAAATTATTTCCTTTCCTGGAACAATTTAGCAGCTACTTATAGACTGTTTATAAACACAAAAATAGCTGCATTACGAATGTTATATCTGCATTCTTATTTATGAAAATTTATTATATCAGTTTAAATAACTTTGTCCTTCCTTTTTTTTTTCACCAATAAAGAGTAGATTTTTCAGCGAATAAAGAGATGTTATTAAAGTGAAAAATGGTGTTTAGGTGTTTTTATATATGTTTGTTTAAACAATTATGTAAATAAATATTTCTGTATATATCAGAAAATGAGGATTTATTTGCTAGGGAAGACAAGGTACTTCTAAAAATGAAAAATTGCGTTTCTTCTTTTGTTTAAAGCATACATATAAATAGGGTTAATAAATTAACCGTACTCCAATAGCTATTTTTTTTATTTTGAAAATAGACATAAAACTGGCGAAATTCAATTAAGGAATTTCTTTGAATGAAAAAATGACGCTTCAATTAATAAATGTAACTAAAAAAAAACTTTGAAATCTTTTCTACAGCCCTAATAATTAAATTCGATTAAAAAAAAGGCTGATCTACTAACTTTTAAGGAAAAGTTTTATCTTCCTTCAGTCAATGTTAATCAAGTTTTGAGATTTATAAAATTTCTCTTTCAGAGGTTTTCACAACACAATTAAACATCTTTTATGTTCAAATTCAAATGAAAATTATGCATTTGTGTTTTATAAGATTCAGATTTTATTTAATTACTTAACATGAGCAGGTATTACCACTGCTTTGAAGAATCTTTCAATATTTAGTTATTTATGTAGAAGACACTTAATACATATTACGTCTTAATCAAGTCATTTATCTCTTTTCAAAACTTTAACTCAGCTCATTTCATAAAATTAAAAAGGAGAAGTATTGTTAATGTCAAGCCAACATGAAAACTATAAACATGTAATTAGTTTAGAGACACACTTTTAATGGAGATTTTTATCTATATATTTTAAAATTATTTGATAAAATAAATTAATTGAGATATTGTTGAATAATTGACTTATTTGATAAATTATTTGGATAAGATTGGAATTATTGAACTTAAGATTCAAAGTCCCGGCAAAATATTATCTATTATCGTAAACAAAAAGAGGACTTTTACAGTAATGGAAATTTTTTTATCACTTTTGTATTAAAAATAATTAATGTAATTAAACAACGTATTAATTATCTCTAACCTTGAAACAATAGGAGAAATATTTAGGTCCAAATCTTGTAATTTTAAGCTATTTCTATAAAAAGATGATATCGAAGCTTAAACATCTCTCTTGGAAGCTCCAGCGCCACGGCAGTGGTAGAACATTCGCCTCTGACGAATTTAAAGAGCAACAAACTCGTTTGCATGCCATCTTTTAGCAAAATCGAATACACAAGTTCAAATCTACTGGATCTGAAGGTTAAAGAAGGCCAAATTTTCATTGCTGCCCATAGACAGGAAATAACCAAATCAAATAACAGAAAATGCCTTGAAAGTTAAAGTTTGTTTTTACTTTTCTAAACTTTTCAGGACGACTAGAAATAAATATATATAAATATTCTAATAATAAATGCATATTAACAATTGTCTAAAGAAATTTCTGCATTAAAGATTTTGAAAACATGAGAATGAGAAAACTAAATGATCTTCATATTGATTACTAGATCATTCTGTCTACGTATCTTTTCAAATCTAATGAAAACGCGAAAGAAATATTAGAAACAAATACCATTCTCTACAAACGAAATGAAATATTTTTATTTTCAAATTTTTATTTCATTTAATGAATTTAGATGCTTGAAGAATGATATATATGTATTTGAAACAAAGTTCAGCTGGAATTTCTCAAGAATCAAACCGATCTCTCTACAACCCGCCATATAAATGATGGTTCTTGAGTTATTATACCCATTGCAATTTCTTTTGATTTTCTATGAAGGTGTTATGATCATTCAATTTTTCCACTTCTTATATGGACAACTCTTATACAATACTACAGTTCAACTTTTGCTACGAAGAACAAGACACAGCTTCCACTGTATAATAAACTTTTAAAATAATATAAAAAATCACTTAAATAATCTTAATAAAAAATAAGATAATAATGCTTTATAATAAACTTTTTAAATAATATTAAAATTCACTTAAATAATTTTAATAAAAATAGTTAATAAAGATAAAGTTAATATTGCTTTATAATAGCTTTGATTTAGATATAAATTGCTATGACAATCAATACAAAATCAGCACTGAAAATGTAACTTCAGCCAATACTTCATGGCATTTCTTGAACTAGAACATAGATCGCACTCGCTCCTTTTGGAGGAATATAATAATTAGAAGTGAGTGAAATCGTCCAAGTTGACAAAATTATGATAGAGATAATTATAAAAGAATTCCTAAAAATTAATTTTAGTATAAGATTTTAAGATAAAAAAAACTACAAATTAACCAAATCAGATCGAAATTGATCCCCAAATAATTCTTTCAGTGCAAATATCGTTAAATTAAATCAATGTAAAAATAATATCGGCTAGGAGTAAAAAAAAATCTCAATGTTTTGAAATAAAGTATCTGCGAATACATCAGACTTGAATGAATCCTTTCTTTTAATATACTTTTTAATTTACTATGAAAACAAATTTCTTCCAAATTAATTACTTTTGTGGAATTTTTTTTTCTTTTCCAAACTATATTAAAAAGATATATGTACGTAAACAAACTTTAATTAGTGAAGTTTATTAATTTCATATTTGAGATTAAACTTCTAAATGCACTGATATATATAAAACACAACACTTCTTGTGTAGATTGAATTAACTATAGTTAATGGTAGCAATGTAATATACTGGATCAATATTTAATTAATAAAACGAGACAGCATTATTTTCATAATAATATCTATAATAAAATATTGCATGCAAGGAAAGAAATATTCTTTTTTTTCCTTTATTAAGAAAAAAGAAATCAAATTTTCTTTAATTTGATGAAGTAAATTTTTAATAGATCGTGAGAATAGATTTTTAGATTATCAACAAAATTAGCATTCCTTTTTATATAAAAAAGAAAAAATATGTAATTATAATTTGTAATAAAACAAAATGTATTGATATGATATAATTGTAATATGTCATTTATTATCTATCGTTTCCAAATAAATTTTTTTAATTGTTTCAGTGTACATTCAGTCAGAAGAAAATCATTGATAATGCTCTCCAAATACAATTCCAATGCCTGATTTTACCAATTAACATTCATTTTACTATGTAATATGTAAAGAGTGGTTGTTTTTCCATCTCACTCCATTTTCAAAAGGCACCATGATAAAATCTGTTTTCTGAAAATGATATTATGATGTCAATTGACTTTCAACTGATAAACTCAAATTCACTATCTGGCGTTCCTTTTTTCTCAAAATGTAAAAAAGAAGAAAAGAAGAAATTTAAAAAATCTTTTGTCTAAAAATTTGATTATTTTGTCAATTTTCCTCTTAATCAGAACAATCATTTAGTTAGAAAACTCAAAGTATAATATGAAAGTCAAGCTAAAAATACCATTTTCAATTATTTCAATAAATTAAATTTTATGAAAGACAGTTTCCAAAAATAAATATTATAATTACACTAGGCGAATAATTGATTGCATCATGAAATAAATGAAAATTTAAAAAAGATTTTTGAAACAATGACAAACGTCAATTTATTTTTATACTTTTCTTTATATAAAATAGAATTTCTGAAAAATTGAATACAACTTTAAAATATTATTTCTTGGAGGAAAAAGATTAGTTAATAAATATTTAAAACATTTTAGCATTTTCAACAAAATTTCAGTGATACAAAATGCTTTCATATTAGACATTTACTTAATAAAATTTTAAAAATATTAAAACAATGACTCATTTGTATCAAAATAAATTAAAGATGTTTTTGTAAATGTACTCTTCGAATTATTATAAAGCTGTATAACAAGATTAGAAAAATTTTGTAAATATCTTTTACACAGGTTATCTTAAAATTTTTAAGGCATTACATTCACCTATAATCATGATTTCAATATTTATAAATGAAGAATTTTATATTCCTTTTAATCTGCAAACTTAATATTCAGAATTCTATTAAGGAATTTGAAACACAAATACTAAGAAGTTTATAAATTTTTAATAGAATAATCATAAGATTTAATCCTTTCTGCTTGCATTTAAATAGCTTTACTGTATTATTCAAATTATTATATTAGAATTAAAAATCCAAGTTCTAAATTGAAGAATTGGTACGAAAATTTTGTGAGATTTTCACTTTAATCAACTCCTTTGAATAAATGTTAGTTGAGTAATTTAATTTATGAAGTATTGTTGAGGGGAAATACCTCAATTTCCAATTAAGTTTGAAAATAAAATTATGCAGGCAGAATAATGTCACTTAAAGTTGATGTCTTAGATTTAAAAGCTGGTGTAATAGAATTTATGAAACTTCTAGTAAGTTACAATGACCTAAATTAAAACAAAAGAGAATAAACTTGAGATCATTGAATAAGCTTACGGCTTTATATTGATTGAGCAATATATATAAGTAATATATTAAAATTATTTATTTCACAGCAATACAATCAAGCATTTTTTTTAATATTTCACCTGTTTAATCCGTAATAAATTTCAAATTAGATTAGATAGTATTTATTTGAAATGATATAATTTTTATTACTTCGTTTATCTACAATTCATTAAAAACCTGAATCCTAAATAAAATTGATTTTATCACTCATGATTTAAAGCTTGTTTCGATTTTAAGAAATTCCACCATATAGGTAAATTTTATTAAACTTTTGGCCATTATAATTAATTATATGCATTTTAATGAAATTTCTCAATTAAACAAGATCGGTACATATTGATATTAAAACAATATAGAATAAACTTATAACAAGAAAATATCGAAAACCTTTTGCAGTTTAAATACAAGATTTCACTCTAATCCTGGCCCAAAACCTAATTATTAAATATTTTGAAAAAATATATATAATTCCAGGTAAATTCTTTGAACGATGAAAAAAATTGTATTTAATGTTTTTTAATTCAAACTATTATTATGTGTTTGTATGTGCTAACGCCGCACAAGAAACTCATTATTTCATAGAATGTGATATTATTTTAAAAAATAAACTGACATCGCACAAAATAGTTGAAATTTAAAGGTTGGGCGTTTCATAAAGTAACTGAGAATTTATGAAGCAATACGCAATCTATAAGTGCTATGACAAACTTCAAAAAGAATTCATTTTAATCAGAAAGCAGATTTATTACAGAATTTAAACAAATCTGAAGTCATTTCTGCTTTGCAAATAGTGTGCAAAAATGTTACTCGAATAGTTTGGCTATCTTTGCCAATGGCTGCGAAAATAGAAGTTTATAATATCTTAATGAATATAAAATAAACAAATTTACCTAAATGGAAGAAATTATCGTTAGTGTTGAACTTTTGTCATGTTTTTATTTTCACAATATCAGAAGATGCTTGTTGTTATAGTGATTTCAAAGACAACGAAGTTAAAAAAAAAGAAAATGCAGTATTACTTAAAAGAAAGCAAACTCAATATTAAACATTTGCCATATTTATTTTTAAAATCCAAAAGCTCTAAATCATTTTTAAGTCTCATTTAAGAATTCGTAACAATTTTCTGGTAATTCAATCCATGAATTCATATAATCCTCTTTCAACATTAGAGATGTTTACAAGAATCTTCAAAGGTAATTATGGATATTTGTTATGATGTGAAATAATATTATGATTCTGAAACCTCCGGTCATTTCTTAGAACGAAATCGCCAAAAGTCTCAGACTAGAATTCGTTAATATGCAAATATTTGATAAACTTTCTTCATCAATGCGTATTTACAGAGCTTGAATAGGATGCTTATTGCCGAACTTTAGATCATCCAGCTCGTAAGGACTTTAAGTTTTTAATTGTATGAGTTTAGACTATGAGGCCTTAAAAGCTGTTTCAAGTTCCCCTGCATTTCAACAAAACAGCAGAATTCTCAATAAAATAATCATATACTGTAATCATTATGCAAAACAAAAAATTTAACCAGGCATGTAATGAATATATAAAGAAGGTAAAGGATGTCCCAAAAAAATGCAAGAAAAGAATGTGTCACCATTCTTGCAGTAGAGCGCTGACAAACTTATAAGAAAACCATTTGGCAGTTGATAGTTTGGGGTTAAGAAAAATTGAGAGTTACATAATAGAATAATGTGTTGCTGCAAGATTTGAGTAATTAAACAATTTTTGTTAAAAGTGGTATATTTTTTTGAAATCGTAAAGCATACAGAATACTATTATAAATGAAATAGTAATACATAAAGAAAATAGCCAGTGGTGGTGGCACATTCTTTTTTTCAAAATTTTCCACAACCATTTTGTATAAATATAGTTCAATTTCGTTAATGTTGAGCTGAATTTCCTTCACTCATGCTTGTGAATTTGTTGACATTGACAGATTTCAAACAATCTCTTACAAACGGTTTTAAATCGCAAGATCTATGGAGCCAATTCTCAAATTGTAATGAACTGTGTCTTCCCAGCTTTGAATATCATTCAATAATTTAAATTTTTGTTAAAATTGGTATATTTTGATTGAATCGCAAGGTACATGGGATATGTTTATGTATGGAATAACAATACATAGGGAAAATGGCCACCTGGTGTTGATGGCACATATGCACTCTTTTGTCAAAATTTTGCATAACCATTTTGCATAAATATAGTTGAATTTCATTGATGTTGCCCTGAATTTCCTTCACTCCTGTTTGTGGATTAGTTGGCATAGACATAAAAAAACCCTCCTCAACGGTGTTAAAATCTAAGTGATCTAAAGGGCCAGTTCTCAGATTTTCGAACTTCAACAGCCAGACTTTGAATATTGCTCTGCAATATAAATATTTTTTTCTATCTTAACGCTCCCATTTAGCTAACACTAAATTACCAGTTGTTAAATATTTTAATAAGGTTGGCAACACGAAATATGCCAAATTCAAATCTTGCATTAATTTTTGACACTTTTTATTTTAAAGCTGAGATTCCATATATTGGTCAATTCACGGTAATAAGAGAAGTGATAATTTCAATCCACCTCGACTTCGAATAATTTCTGTGAAGCGTATTTATTCCGGAATAAGATTGCCTTCAATCGTGTTTACCGTTTAAATGCAATACCAAGATAATCCACTAACTCAATGCTCTATAGCTGATTGATACTGAATCAGTAAACACAGCTTGTTCCTCTTAAAGAGCTTTAGTTGAACTCAGTAAATAATGATTTATAAAACGCTTTAATTAATATCTTACAATTTTTAATAGTAAAACTATATAAAGAGTTTGCTGTATATTTGAAGATAGTTACGAGATAAACCTAAACTTATATAGTTACAAGATAAACCTAAACTTACATTCAAAATTCAGCAATTATTTTCGTTCATTTTCTTAAGTTATCATCTTAGTATTTTAAAATCTATTTTACTTACTTTCTATAGTTAAATTTTATGCAGCTCGAAGGATTAGTATGTTTAATATAAATGATCAAATTTCATTATCTTACGATAATGAAATTTGATCATTTATATTAAAAATTTATTTATTTGTGACATTTGTCAGTTTATTTAAAAAATTTATTTATTTATGTCAAATTTCCTCTTCTTACGATAATGATTTTTATCTTTAGATCTATATAAATTTCAAGAATCAGATACAAAATACATGTTTAAGCACTTACCCAAAAAAGCTTTAAAAATAGGAAAAGATGAGGATGTTAATTCTATAACAGAATAGTTTCATTGTTGAGCGATGTCAATCAGTCCTAAGAATTCATTAAAGTAAAATTTAGGAATGTGTGTTTTACAATAAAATAACTTTATAAAAGAAAATAAAACTTATTTTAAATTTCAAATGAGTCATCCTACAATTCTACTTTCGGCGTTTAAATAATCCCTTCGTAAATCTTTTAAAAAATGCTTTTTTTTAATTTTAAAATTTGAAGCATATCTTGGAACTGTATATTACAGATCTTACTCTAAATGTCATACATTATTTCTTATATTCCCTTAATTAATAATTATATATATAGAGAATATATATATTCTATATATATATATATATATATATATATATATATATATATATATATATATATATATATATATATCTATAATAATGGAATATTTATTTATTGTTAAAAGAACCTATCAAATAATGATTATAGGTTTTTTACTGTTAAGGTTTTGTTATAATTCCATCTCAATATCTTAGTACTTAAAAAAATTAATAAAATGAATTTTTTTATATTTTTTATTTACATTAAAAGTTGCATTACATTTATTTAAATATTCTAAAATAACAAATTATTTCAGTTACACACGTAAAATAAAATTTTAATATTTTAATATGATCTAGTATTATTGCTTTATTTGTGATTAAATAAGAAAGGAAATTTATATTTCGTATTTGTTTTAACTACTGTGATAAACATTCCACTATTTTTCACAAAATGGCAATAATAGTAACACAAAATATTTATTGTTTTATGTTTTATGTGCATCCATTTTTTAAAGTTAGGTATATAAGAAGAAATCAAAATGGTGACAGTTAGCCAAGTAGTATTCTTAGCTTTTGCTTTTGTTGAGATTTTCTTGGACATCAAACATTTTATTTTTTAATTTCCGTTTTGCTTACGTGACAATGCGCACGTCGAAATTTTATTTCCTCTTTTTCTTTGAAGATGCGAAATCAGACCAATGAAATAAATCCCAGCAGCGTTCTAGCACATTTCATTCAACCTTTCCCGAAAACGTGCAGAAATACAGAAATACAATTCTTATCTTGAAGAGCTGATTTAAAATTCTCTAGCAACGGCGAATTAAAAGATTGCATCTGTTCTGCAACATGCCTTTCCTTTATGAATATTAAAATGGTCTAATACATTAGCTACGAATTAGAAGAATTTTAATTTGGCTATTCGTTTACTTTCAATTAGTAATACTTTTTTGTAGGAAATTGACCTGTTTAGGAATTTTACGACTTTCAGATATAGGCTCATTGTAAGGCAATATTAGGAATAGTTGTTATCTTTATCTTGTTTGCTTGTTTTATGAAATTACAAAGAAAAATTGTTTTCGTCTTTTATACATTTCATTCAAATGAGAATTCATTAAATTGGATATTACTAGAAATTTGGCACAATATGAAGAAAACGAAAGATTCTCATTAACTTTATCATTAATATTTTTGCATCGCTAAATTTATATTGATTACAATTATAAAGATTATTCGCAGCTTGTTTGATTATTTTACGAAATTACGAAGAGAACACTTTTCATCTTCGAAGTTTCCTATAAAAAATAAAAATCTTTACGTTGGATATTGTAACTGGCAATCGGTACAATTTGTAGAAAACGAAGAATCTCAGGGATTGTATCATAATATTTTTCCATTTCTGTAATTGTATGGATTACATTGATAGTGGTTGTTTGCTGCTTTCTTGCTTATTTTATGAACTTACAAAGATAACTCTTTTCATTCCAAAGTTTTCCATTGAAAGGAAAATCAATTAAGCTGGATATTACATCTAAAAAGTCGGTATAATTTGAAAAAAAAACTAACATCTCAGGGATTTTATCAATAATATTTTTACATCTCTATCATCACTAAAATTATATGGGTTACGATTACAGAACTTGTTTATTTATTTTACGAAATTACAAAGATAATTCTTTTCATCTACAAAGTTTTCCATTAAAACCAAAATTCATATAGATATTATAACTAGAAATCCAGCACGATTTAAAAAAAAACCGATAGAGTTTCAGGGACTTTATCATTAATACTTTTGCATTTCTATGATTGAATGGGTTACAATTACAGGGATTGTTCACAGTTTGCACCTCATTAGTTTTTCCGCTCATATTACGAAATTACATAGCTATTTTTATTTCCAAAGCTTTCCATTAAAATGAGAATTCATTAAGTTGCGTATTACAACAAGAAATTGTACACAATTTAAAGGAAACGAAAGAATCTGAAGGATTTTATCATTAATATTTTTGTATCTTTATCACTGTATGAGTTATAATTAAAGATATTGTTTGCTTGTTTTAAGAAAATTGCAAAGATAATTCTTTTCCTTTCCATGTTTTCCATTAAAAAGAAAATCCACTTATTTGGAAATTATAACCATAAATTCGTTAAAATTTCAAGAATATGAAAGAGTCCAAAGGGTGTCATCATGAATATTTTTGCATTTCTATGATTTTGTAGTTTACAAATTTATTTTGATAATGCGGGGGAAATTATTCATTTGAATTCATGATAGAAAGTAAATTGTAAATGAGAACTATAAATTAAATGATGTTAAATAATTTATAATATAACCGATAAAAATCTTCCTTAAAAGAATTTAGAAATTTGTCTTTTAATATATCAATGAGGAATTGCAAACTCTGCTGTGAACTTGTAACATATTTTTTTTATGCAAAATGTAACTTTTTTTTATTTATGAAAATTTTATTACTATGTTTATTTTAATAAGAACTATGGAGAAAATCAATTGCTGAATAATGGAAAATATTTATACACTAGTTTGCATGGTTTAACACAACAAAAGTAAAGAAAAAAATTGCAATTGTCGTTCGCAAATAATGATAATTAATAGTTTTAGAAAGTAACTACTGTAAACAGTTGTTAATTTAATGCTATTTTGTAACATTATTCTTTTTCACAACATGCATTTGTTATGTCGCAAAAAATTATTCATTAATATATCCTTTATTTCCAAAGAAGAAATGTCCGTCAAATTATCTTTGTAAATAAAATTTTTCAGTGAATACATCTCCTTTTCACCTTCTCCTTTCATCTGATGTTGAAATGTGCATTTTAATACTAAAGATAAAACATTCTCGATAATTTCTTATGCAATTGGGCTTATTTCATTGAGAGCAGAAAATAAGCTTTTGAAAGTTAGTTCCATTTAATTTAGATTCTTTTATTTACATAAATAATTTCATTCTGATAATCATACTTCAAATTTAAACCTATGTGAATGTCTTTCTAGCAAGTGACATAAATATCTAAACATATATTGATCTTAAATATTTGCTTTTCGGTAACAGCAACAAAAAAACTTATAAAAATTCGTTATTTTTCCTTGTAATAAATATGAATGTGTGTGCGTGTATGTGTGTGTGTTACAGTATTTCGGGGCCTACGAACCTGATCGCTTTACCGAGAGCTGCCAAATTTGGCATAGCTGTAGTTTAGTGAGTGAGAATACGCTCCGTTTGAAAAACAAAACATTTCCATTTTTCTTTATACCGAATCAGACTCTGTAAAATTCAATTGTCTCAAGTGTATTTCACAACAACATTTTCGTTTTTGAGAATTAAACCTAAATGGTTTCAATCGTTTCATCAAATATTTAAAAGGGTGATTTTTTTTCCATTGTTGAAAGATAAAGGATTATATTTGATGTCTATATTGTTTACAGGGTAAATAAAGAAGTTAAAATTAAGTTACTGCTAAATTTAGAAGACAGATGAACTGAACATAACCCAATGACATCAGGAAACTAGCTTTCATTAAAAAATATCATATATACAATGCACAAAACATAGGCATATTATTCAAAGAACAGACAATTTAAAGGAATGAAACAGGAAACTTTGTCTCAGCAATTAAACTAAAATTAAATAAAACCAATGTCTTTGGAGAACCAGTTAATCACAAAAGACCATTAATAATGTGATTATAATGTGTCATGTTTAACAGTTGAACAGTTTCTAATGAAATCTGACTCTAATGATGATTAATTTTTATTACCGTACAGATAAAAAATAGAGATATGATATGAAACAGGCAGAAATTTTAATTATTTACGAACCAGAGGTCTTATATCAGAATATTTGCTGAATTGGCAATAATTATTTTGTTAAAGAGCAATAGAAATCTAATTCATTAAAAAGTTGTTTTGTGGGTAAAAGTAAGGTAAAGAGAATGATGCTGTATTAAGAAGAAGATATTTAAAAATTAGAGGTTTCTAACAAATATTCTGCTGCAAATATTTAAAAAGTAAATAAAAAAAATATGATTAAAAAATGGATTTGAGCATGTAAACCAAATTACTTTTTTTTTACATTTTACAATTATCCTTCAGATGTACTAAAATATATTGGCGGTATTCTACAGATCATAAAAATTGTATTAACACGAAAATTGACAAATTCACTCATACTTTTAATACTTTACATGCAGCTTATCAATTAAAATATATTATACACTTAGAATTAATGCATTTAGATTTTTCCTATTCTATAAAAAATATTGAGGCAATTATTTAAGAAATAGGATACTAACAAAAATAATGTTAAGTTACATGTTTAATTAATGGTGTGGCATGTTAGCATGTTATTAGTTAAAGAGATTAAAATTATTTTCCTTCGAGAAGCCTTATTTCTCAATTTATTTTATTTTTCAGTACTAAACAGAGTGCCCAAAAAAAAGCAGACAATTATTTTTTTAATTTTTGCAATTACATATATACCTCTAATCACAAAGTTTCATCAAATAAGGCATTCAAATATCCGATGACTCTTGCTTCTATAAAAAGTATAAGAAAAAATTATATTTTTTAGAGCACACCTAGTTATATTTTTATAGAGCAATAAGTGTTAATGAAGAAAATGTTTTCTTGCACTCATCTATAAGGTTACAAAATCTCATGCTTTTATCAATTCCGCATATGTGCTGGGATTTAAAAATCAAATTTATTAACTTAGGCCATTTATTCATGCATCTGAATGATATTTGAGCTAGGCTTTTATTGTGTTGTTGTTGTTACTTTTGACACTTTACAAGCCCCCTGACAGAAAGCTGTCAGCGATTTAAGCCGAAATGAACATCTCTTGTTTGTTCAGTAGAGCCAACAAGGGCCAAGAGTACGACTTGACAACTTCATGCTTCACATTCGTTTGCGAAAAACCCTTTTTTCTGGGGAAGGGAGACACATTCATTCATACCAGGCACAGATAGAACACTGAAGAACAACTATGCTGGAGCCAGAATTTGAGCCCGGTACGCCCAAATCACACGGAAGACTCGCTACTTCTATGCCAGGACATCGGTAGGCTTTTATTGTAATTATTATGGATAATACACTCAGCAAAAAAGGTTACTGAAAGACCAGAATCGGAATGTAATTATCATTTATTTATTTTCATTAAATTTTAAGTACTTATAAGTTAGTTCATTAATTGAAGTATTTAATGAGTACCATCGAAGACTATAAAAAGGGCATACTTTTATAATACTTGCGCATGTGTAATCGAGTTCATCGCTTGTGTCTGAAGTTTTTTATGAGTACTTTGGCAAAGATCAAAATAGTGTGTCAAAAGATTTCATCCTTTAATTAAGATATAATGCCAATAAAAATTAATACATAAGTCCCTATTCAAGTCATTCTTATACAAAATGAAGTCAACAGAATAGTTTAAAAATTTCAAACCATATATTTAAAAAAAATATCCCCTGGTGATTAAACTTTTGATAAGAATGGATTTTTCTGTCCTAATAGAAATAATTTTAAAAATTAATATTTCTATCTAAATTAATGTGACATTCGGTCCAGATTTTATTTTTTAAACAAAATTGGATTTTACTTAAGGTATGACGTAATTGAAAAGTTCTATACATCAATTTTGTAGTTATTAATGTAACTAATGCAACAGTTCAGTATTCATGCATTCAGACAGTATAGATATCTTTGTCAAGTTAAAATAATTTGCATAGTATCGATTCTAGAATGCTGTATTCTAACCTAACTGATAAGGGTGAGTTTAAAAATAAGCAGAAATGTCAATTAGAAGCATTATATAGTTTGTAATCGTATTGAATTCTGTAAATACATATCCTAGAAGGATGACAGAAGTTTAGAAGAGAATGCTTATTTCTTTTACTTTTTGGCCGGTACTGCGATTACATACAGCATACATATCCATACTCCCTTGTTACTTATTATGCCATTCCTACAAAAAGACCGCAAATGAAGCGAACTTAAAATTTTATATTCTTTTTTGACAGCAATTTTCTAAAATATTTTAAGTGTTCAGTCTCTTTATGAAGTCAAAACTGCAGTTGTGGTCCTATTACGATGAGAAGTGTTAGGCTTAATTAGGAAACTTCTTTGAAATCATAATGACTGGATGATGCACTCATAGAAAATAATAACACATGAAAAAATATCTATTTTGATTAAACATGCATTTTTGAAATAAATAATGTGTAATCATTCAAAATTTAAAAGTAAACATATTCTACAAATCGAAATACAAAATTATGTGTGTGCATAGAATTATGTAAGATAAACTTTTCTATTTATCAAAACTGTTTTGCAATGTGAATCATGTAAGCATTTTATTTTTTGTTATTATTTTAGTTCTTCTCCAAAAAAAGCGTTCTTATACAGTTATACACATTTAATGACAGTTTGGAGATTAGAAATGCATGCAATAATTAGGAAAATAAAATCTTGTTCAAATCTTTGAAGATACCTGTATACTGTAGTATATTTTACCCTAGTAGTATTATTGCATTATTTTATTATTTACACTCATGATGTCAAATTCATGTAGAATACTGTTTCTTCACATGTGGCCGATCATTAGAAAATAAGAAATTTTTTAATTTAATTGAAATTAAATTCCACGAATTATAAGAGTGAAATACAAAAAAAATACAAAGAGTATTCAAAGGAAGAAAATAAATCAAAAACTATAAATATTCAAAGGCGTTCTCATCGAGTTTTCAAAGTTCCTTTAATCTTTCTGATACGTAGTATTAAATTATTAATAAAGAATTATTATTCAGAATATAAATGATTTTTTCATAAAAATATTTTTAAAAAAACCTAATATCTCATCTGCATGCGTTATCAAAATGATTTAAATTCCCCGCATGAAGCATAAAAGAAAACTATTTAATTTAAATAACTGACGTGTTGCATTAAGAAAGGAATTTATGACTTAGAAATAAATCATTTCCCACTTCAAATTTACATCTTAAATAAATATATTAATACATCTGGTGCTTCAAATTATTGTTTCGTCTATCTGTATCTAAAGCACTAAAGTGCGAGCTCATTTATTTCATTCCTTTAATTTTCGAATTGCTCTTAGGGATCTCGGAATTTCAAAATGCATTAATCACCTTTTGCTTATAAGTATGCGCATGCATGATTTGATTAATGGATCATAAGATAAAAAAGTGTTTCAAATTTCTTGCTGGATATTTAATATATACTTTAAAGAAAAAAACTCAATGTAATGGTTGGAGGAAAAAAATATTCTATCATACGCAGAGTTCGAATATGCCCTACCAGAGTGCATCTCCGCTTTCCATGTCCCTAAAGTGAATCGAGGATGGTTTATACATGAGTAGTGAAAAAGCTTTCGGGACTACAATTTTTTTAACGAAAATATCTCTGCCTTGGCTTCTGAGAATACGCATGCTTCTAGCTAGGTTCCTTTGAAAGATATCATGACCGGTCATAAGGAAGCATTACTTTGTGGTACGACGACCAATTTTTAGAAAGAAAAAGTTTGAAAGTTTCTGATTTCAGTAAAAAGAAACATTTCACTGAATTCTTGTTCTTTCCGGTATTTTTTGGATAAGAAAGAAGTACGCTACCTAATAGTATGATTCCTAAAGTGTGCTTTAAAATTGCATAATATACAAAATGATATGGAAGAGTTATGACAAGCTTTATGAATGCTATATGTACATTTTGAGTTTCAAAATATTGAAATTTGAATTTTTCACTTATACATTCATTTAAAATGTATAGTTTTTTTTTTTTCAATTTTGGAAATTATTATGAGAATTTCTTGATTTTTAAACACTATTTCTTCTGTAAATTGAAAAAGCTCATCAGTACGTAATTTTTGCATAAAATGTTTTATAAACATAAATAATTTTCTATTAAAACTTATTGTAACCTTTAAATGAATAAATTTGACTTTTTTCTGTCTGTAAACAAGTAGTTCAGAGTAGAGCAAACACGAGTTTGATAATCTTAAGATGTAAATCTTTAATACTTTCCGAATTCCAATAAAAGTAAATGTATATCTATCTCAGCATTATTGCATTATTCTATTAAACTTTCACTGCATTTTTGTTGTTGTTGGTTTGTCACGATTCGAGAAATATCCTCTTTGAAGAAATTTACCTCGGCCAGAGGTGACAAGTAAGTAAGGTGAGTAAGATTAAATCATGCAAGTATTTCTTTGTCAATACTTGACCTTCATCCCGTACGTTATCTATCATTAAGTTCTTTTCTTCCAATTGTCATTTTTATTATCAGTGATCATTATGATTCAAAACTTGAGTGTTAATTATTTACTAGTTGCCGATATCAACCAATTAGTAATTAATATATGAATTCCGAAAAATAAATTAGTGTGTACACTGAGTTTAAAGTTTGCTAAAAATTTCTATTTAATATTTAGCATAAGAATGTCTTAATGGCTTTCTCTTCAAAACTATCATTATTTAAAAATTCGATAGACATATACTTCAGCAATAAGACTAAAACATTTTAGAAATCTTGTGGCATTCAGTTCATTGTTCAAAGCCTTTTACTACTTTTCTATTTATGTTTATCCAATTATATCACACGAAAGAGAAATTTAGTATAAAACTTGAAGTTACTCAACATACATAAATAAGCTTATATGATTTCTCAACAACGAATATTTCTGTAAATATATAGTGGTGGCCGAAATTTTAGACTCTTTTGAACAATTTTATGTTTTCTGACTTTGTATTATGATAAAGTATTTAACATTTCACAAAATGCAAACTTTTACATATTATTTTAAAGAGAATATTTAATGGTGATTTCAATACAGTAAGCAAAATCCAAATATTTGCAATACAAAAAAGTTGAATGGCAATAACTATCGCGATGCATTAGACGATGACTTCAGTGAGTTATCAGTACTTAGTTGGTAGTCTTTATTTTTTATTACTGCTACACAATGATGTTTCATTGAGATGACTAGAGTTTTAAGCTCTTCCATTGTTATTGCTTGACACCAGAAAACAATTATAGTCTCAATCAATTCTGTTTTATTTGATAAAAGTTCATTGTGCAAGAGTTTTCAAACGTCGTCATAAGTTCTCAATAATTCTGAGGTCAGGTCTGTTTCCTACCATCATGACATTTCAGTGTTTTTCGTACTAAACCACTCTATCGGTATTTCTGCTGCATGATAAGAGGCTGAATCCTGTTGAATAAACGGGCCGTGGTGGACTGGTGGTAAAGTCACGGCTTCGGAACCGAAGGGTTTCAGGTTCGAGACTCGATTTCACCGAAGATTCGTCGTGTGAGGGGGTCTGTTGCACGTTAAATCTGTCAGGCCAAACGTCCTCCCGCTGGTGTGGCGCGGTGTGGAGAGGGGGGTGACAGTTCAGGTGTCGTCCTCGTCATCTGACCCTGGTTCAAAATTACGAGGTCCGTCCCAAAATAGCCCTCGTGTTGCTTTGAAACGGGACGTTAATATAACTAAACTAAACCTGTTGAAAAAAAATGCTGCATTCTTGTAAAAGAAATCAGTGATGGAAGATGTAAATTTTTGTTCTAGAACAGTGCCAATGTATTTTTTAGTATTTATTGTCTCATCTATAACATGAAGGAGACTAATACCTCCTGCTGACAAGCAAGACGAAATCATAACATTAACTGAATTCTTCATAGTTGCCTGAATGCAGTTAAGATGCAGCTCTTTGGCCGTCCCATTCGAACATATTTTCGCCCATCACTAGCGAATAACAATACTTTGTTTCATCACACCGTATAGCTTGTGACCACTGATTTTTTGTCGAATTAATGTGTTACTTTACCCACTGTAATTTTTTTTATACAGTACAGTAAATTGAGATAAGAATTTTTTCATAGTATAACATCTCCTGATTGTTAGCGAATTGACATAAATGCCAGCATCATTCAGTTGACTTCTAAGGGTCGCTGATAACATTCTTATATCTTGGAGGCAAAGTTTTCTGTCATAAACAGAAGCGGTGCATCATTTTCGGAAATTTTCTGCTTGGTTTTTATTGAATTTGTCTCCTAATATCGCATATAAAACTTTCGAATTCCAAATGCAGACACTGACACCCACCCCATCCCCATGTCTTGTAATTTCAGCCTAATAAATTAAATATTCATGTCACATAATAATAATAATTCTTTTTCTAGGTATCCAATATATTCTTCTAATTTATGCCATAGCTTCTTCACTAAATATTGGAAATGATTACAAAAATTCCAAGTATATATTAAAAAGATTACAAATATTTACAGATTAAAATTTCGTTACGAATAAAAAGTCTTATTAATATAGAAAAAATCATTATGGGGACTTATTCCAATTTTAAATACTATGTCAACTTTTGCTAGCAGTTATTAATAATTGATTTGTTCCCAGAATAAGAACTGTTATTTATCAGGAAAGTTAGAATTCACAATCTAATTCATCACTTTATTTGTTATTGAGATTAAATTATGAATAACATTTTTTATATTGCAAATATTTGTATTTTATATTTTGCATTGAAATTAGCATTGAATTATCTTTAAAATGATATGAAAAAGTTGGCTTTTTGTGAAATGTAGCATTATCTATAAGCATACAAATTTAGAAAGCATAACGATTTTCAAAAGTGTCCGCAATTTCGGCCACCTCTGTGTGTGTATATATATATATATACACAGTAAACTCTCGCTACAACGATACCCGATACAACAATAACTCCCTCTACTACAATAATATTTTGGGGTCCCGGTGATTTTTCAAATAAACTAATGTTAATCCCCCCTCAATATTGCGATATTCTCTAGAACAATAAACCTCTGTAAAACGATTTTTTCAATCTAAATTTCAGTATTATTTTCTCCCTTTATAATAATATTTTGATTTTCAAATGTTTTTTTTTCGTTTTCTTTTGTTATTTTTTCCGTCTATTAAGGCTCATTGTGGATATTCAACTTATCCCTGAATAAATAGCTATTGTTCAGATTTCAAAACAGATGAAGACCACCCTTTTGGGAATTGGAGTTGGTGAGGGGGGGAAGTGTAAATGTATGCCTAGTTTCATTTCCCAATAAGCTTTGGAATTCTGATAAGGTTTAAGGACATCTAGACCTGTCTGGTCACCTTGTCACAGAACAAGTGCCCTTTGTTAGAGGAACAAGGGGAGATGGAGGCGGGGTGTTGTTAAGTGACGTACTGAAAAGTGAGTTCAAAGGTTGTTTTATAGTCTTTAACGATTTTGAGTTCTACACGAAACATTTGGTTTAAACTTTCCTTTCTTTCACGCGATATTGTTCCCTAAAGGCCTTATCACACGGTGAAATGTCGCCAGCACTTTTCCGTTTCTACCCTCAAAAACCGGTCAAGCAAGTTTCATAATCGACAACTTATTATGAAGATGATGATGATATTGATGATGATGATAATACAGGTCCATCGCAGTCCTTATTGTCATCCCAGGAAGCTCTTCAATCTGTGAATTCTCTACGGACATTTTTTTCAAGCCTTCCGTCAAAAAATGAAGAACATTTTCGTGCACTAGACTCAATGCATACAGTATTGGTGAACTTAACAGTTAAAAAAATGAATAAACAAACAAAAATATAGGATTATTTTCAATAAAAAGTGTTTTCAGGTATGTGAATATTTCTGTGCTTATTTTCTGAGTTTATCTTATTTATTTATTTTTTTAGTATTTAAACCACTATTATTAGTATTTTACAAATTAATTTCTTCTAAATATAGATATTTAGAAGAAAGTAGTATGTTATGCACCTTAAACTAATAATAATAATAATAACTCTTATTAAATGCTCAAAATATGTGGGCCCTAGATATAACAATATGCCTCTCTACAACAATATATTTATTTGATCCCTAAAATATTGTTGTAACGAGGTTTCACTGTATATATATATATGTTAACAAAATAAGTCAAGCTAAAAAGTAACACAACAGAAACCGAATAAAAACTAGAGCTAATAGAAAAAGAATCCGGCCTGTAGACTTTTTCAAGGGTCACCTCCAGGCAAGGATTCAAAATAAATGATTTTTTTCTGTGAGAGGCATCTGACAATGTCCAGATGTGTTGACCCCTCGTGACCCAAAAATTAAGTCAAAAGAGACATACCAACTTTAACAGCAAAAAACAAAAAACAAAGCAACATTAAAAACATCTCCAAATAAAACAAAAATATAAAATAAAACTACATAAAAATATTAAAACAAAAATTACAACGACTACAAAATTAATTTAGAAAACAAAAAGGGAAAGAAGATACCAAAAACAGGAGAAGAAATAACACCCTGCCATTCCAATTATAATAGAGAGAGAGAAAAAAGATAAATGTAGTTTCTGAGCACCATCTATTTTACTAATATTTCATCAATCCTTTTTTTATTAAAATATTGATATTACAGTGGTTTTTGAGAAAATCATTATTGTTTAAATTTTTAATAAAACTATTTGTTGCTTTTATAAATGAAATTTTGTTATTTCAAATTTATTTAATTTTATTAAATTGTGAGAATAGTAAATGTTTGAAAATTTTAGAGTTAAGATTAGAGTGGTAATTACAGAGTTTAATTATTTTAAACCTGAATTCGTCTGTTTTATAATAAATATCAATTATTGTTTTATCATAAGCAATTTTGATCCACAAATCCAGATAAGTAGCTTCAAGATGATTTTTATATGTTTCTGTTAAAGTTAAATTTTTAGGATAGAAGTTAGTAACAATATTGATATTCTCTAACTTGACCAAAATTAAATCATCAATAAATCTCCATCCATTTATTAAGTAATTTTTAATTATTTTTTTCTCGTAATAATGCAGGAAAATATTGGTAAAAGCACTTGGAAAAAGCTGTATCCATTGGAATACCCTTGACTTGTTTATAAAAATTAATAATTTTCGGTAATATTAAAATTGCATAAAACTAGTCAGTTATTTTTATTAATGATATATTTATTAAAATATTCGTCATATTTAAGCGTACAGATATTATTTCTCATAGGGTAGGTTGGTATATAAATTTTCAAAGCCTAAATTATTAATTTTATAAATTTTGTTACTTTTTAAACGCATAAATTAAATATATATATGTGTGTGAGAGAGCGAGAGAGAGAGCTGTGTGCAAGTATTTGTACAAACTTGCGCACATTCTTAATCATACTATGCATCCTTTTTTTTTAGTATTTAAATATGAGGAGAAAACACTTCAACTTCGTGAGATTCATGGTGTGTATTATATATATTTTCCTTCTGCTTGTATTGTATTATATATATTTTTATATATATTATATATTGTTGTGTATTATAAATATTTTCTTCTGCCTTCAGATCATTTTTCCCTTAATGTTATATGATCCGTTCACTTTATTTTTTAAAAAATTTTGTTGTTGTTAAATAATTATCCTTTTAGCGTTTTAAATGTAAAGTTTATAACAAAATATATTAATTAATTCTATAAATATAATACACAAAAAAATTCTTTCTGAAGGTGGTTCTTGCTTAGTTAAAAAATTATATCACTTCAGGTATTATTAAATCATAGCATAAATTATAATTCACTGATATGTATAAGAAAAAAATTGAAAGAATTTTTTAATATCCATTACTATAATTTTCGAAATTTTAAATAATAACCCTGTTTATTTCAAATATGATGTTTCATAACTGTTAATTGCTTACATTTTGATGTACCATGTTTATATGTAAGGTGAAAAGTTTATGGTACGATGACTCCAAAGTTACTCAACAATAGTTTTAAACACCTTAACACAAAATGGCTAATTACACTAAAATAAAATCAAGAGTTTAAAGAGTGAACAAGTTAATGTTACACATTTACATAATTGGAATTACCCTGCATTCTCTTAAGTTCTTTTAACAAAGTTAATTACACTTGAGTTAATGCCCTTAAGTAACAGTCCTCTGTTAAATAAATTTAAAATGTAAGACTGAAGACTTTGTCTTTACAGATCTAAATAAGGCATCTATTGTGAAATAAGAGAAAATATTTTAAATCTAGGATTATATTACATTAATATATATAAAACAAATGTACTGGTTCTTATTGGTTTGACGAATTATAATTTTCAGTTGAGGAATAAATTGATTAATCAATTTCATGCGTTTTAGCTCCAAAAATATTTCATGTCAAAATTGTATAGTGAAACAGTAATACTTCTCAATACATTTGTCTTAAAAAAGAATTGTTTCGAAATCGAAGTTGAAATTCCTGTATGTTGATTCAAATTTTATTTCAGTAATTTCATACTCGATCAGTGTAAAATTTTGCTACTTGCTTTTGTTAGAACTTGAATTGTAATAAAAATGTGTATCGGTAGATGATCGCAGAGACAATTTACACTTGATTGCCATATGGTGACATGCACTAATATAATTTTTAAATGTTTCATGATAGCGAAGTCTTTAAATGAAGAATCAATTTTTCTTTTAGAATTAACTCAAGCGAAATATCTTCATTTTGAATAATCTTTATTGCTGATAATAAATTTTCAATGTTCCCGATAATAGCTAATATGTTATTAATGGTTCATATATTCAAACTTCGTATCAAATTAACCAATGGGTATCTGGTTTTAAATAAATTTGTCTAAAATAATCATCCTTCCTTTGGTGTGGAGCAGATGTTTGGAGGTAGGAGGATCGGCTTAGGTGTCCTGGTCTTCTGACTGTGGTTCATAATCAAAGTTGCGCCTCAAAATGACCTGAGTATTGTATTGAAATGGAGTATTAATGAAAATAAATTAAACTGATCAACTTTTATTGCTAAAGAATTCACCGGAAATGCTTTAAATATATATTTATTCAAGGAGCGTAATTCTAGGTTTGAACTCTGCTTTAAAAATAAAACCACCTTGAGCAAACCATGCTTTTTTTTCATTTAGTTATAGTTTTAAAGAATATTTATTGTTTAACAAGATTTAATGCATTGCACATTTAGTTAAAGTTATTTTTAAATTATGTATAGCTCTATGATATACATGTAAATAATATTGCTACTAAGAGACATGGGATGTCTAAAATAAACTTTTTCCAAAATATTATCAGAATTTCGGCCACTGCTATAGTTCCAAATTTAAAGAACTTCCACCTTAAATCAACGTTTTGCTGAATAAATGTTCTAAATAGAGCTTATTTGTATATAAACAAATTTTTAATCTTTTTTATTTAAAGGTTGGAAAATATATCCGAATTATAGACAATTTTTTATTTCCTTGTTCAGTTTTTTATGATTATACAAAAAATAATATATGCTTCAGAATAATATCTTTTATTCAATTTGAAAATAATTCTCAAGCAAGTTAATTCGATTTGAAATATTGAACAAAATTTTCACACTGTGTCAGTTATTTATTTATTTTTATTTATTTATTTATTTATTTATGCATATTTCAGTTTATAAATGATTTATATCAGCATCAAATTCAGTGACTATAAAAAGTAATACTATATTTTGTATCAAACACTAAATTACAGATTAGTTCAAAGGAGCAACTAATTTGACATTAACTCTTTAATGCTAATTCTGAATATATGCCCATAAAATTTGTCATGCTACATTTCAAATATATGCATTAAATTAGGCAATGATCGAAAGATTTCCCGGGGCCTTTAAAAATAAAATACGAGACATATTATTTTTTTCTAGACGTTATTTAAGTAACTAAAACCGTTAAGAGTGAGGACCTTTAAATTCAAGTATCTCCTTTTAAAAGATTTAACCTCTTTAAATCACTGAATATACATTTTCTTTACCGTTCTCCATCTTCACATTTATTTTTTCTTTCTTCCTTTTTTCCTGGAGTTTATGCGAAGAATCTTCGCTTTGTACAGAGCTTGATAGATGATTCTCATTTCGTAGATTTCTTCCTAATGGCCTCTAATGATAAGGTCTAAGTTCCGCTTTGGTGGAACAGTACAGATCTTTTATGGTTCATAGAAGGGAAGATAGGACTCCGTAGTTCTCTTCATTGATGGTAAAGATACCATATAATACGTTAAGGTAAATTGCTCAGCCTACAACAAAAATATTATCTTGTTAGTTATTAAAGACTTACGCTCTATCTTTAAGATGAGGGTATAAATATGAAAAATTTCATTAATGGTAGTTACAAATAGTTCAAATTATTTCCTATTATTATAATTCTTAAAGATACAAGATTTTGCTGAGTTTTTTCGAGATAAACTTCGATAATTTTGTAAGCTTTATGCATAGTTATATGTTAAATTAATTCAAAATTATCAAATAATTTGTAAATGGATAATTTTAATAAAGTAAATGATATACAATAAAGATAATAATACATTATGTTAAAGAATTTCGACATTTTAAATTATTTTCTTATTTATTCACGAAAGTAGTTTTGTTTTTATGTACTTATTTTTCGCATCATTAAACAGCATTCACATTTATATATAATTCAAGTGAATTCTGTCCGAAATAATATAATATGAATTTTTTAATAATTAAACTATTTTAGGAAAGTTTAAATTTTTTTTATAGAATTGATTTTAATCAACTGAAAGAAAGAAATAAAATTAAAGATATTCTATATTTTTGTTAGGAATCAATTATATTGAATCCAAGTTCAGATACAACATATAGAAATTCAATAAAAGTGTTTCGGACATCAGAATGAAAATTTTTTAAAAAACATGAAGGGAGAAAATGTGTATAAATGAGGTATGGTATTAATTTATATCCTTACGTATCATACATGTTAGGTCAATTAATGCTGCTTCAGTCAAAATTTAAATTCAAATAAATACATTTTCCTGAAATAACCTGAAATTTCATTTTTAATTCATTATGATTGTTCAAATTTCTAATTCATGAAATGTTAAGCGATAAAATTCATTTGAAATAAATATATAATAAAATATAACTATTACTTTTAAAACAATAAATTCCTCCAAAATGTTTCACGAGAGTTGACTACTTCATATTAAAGAATAAAAACAAAACATTGCTTCATATCCAGATGCCATTTCTTTTCATTTAATATATTAAAGCTTTCTTCAAAAATGAGAACTGCAAGAGATCATTTCTACTTGACGTAGCAAAAATACATAAAAATAACTATGCGATGACTTAAAAATTTCTGTTTCTGGACTTAATTTCAAACTGAGTTTAATTTATTTTTGCTGCAGATCTCAAACTGTATACACAGAGAAAAAAATCGAAACGTATCAAGCGAAATAAAAATTATTTCTCTTATTCAAAACGGAATTCATCTCAAAATGAATGTCTCAAAAATATTATTTTCAAATAAATGCTTTAAAAAAAAGAAGCAAATATCAGTAAGTAAGTTTTGAAAAATTTTGTTTTATTTAATCATATTCTTGAAAAATTAAACATCATAATTTTAGAGTTGTCAAACACAAGACAACATCAGTTTCCTTTAATAATGTCATTTTAATGAATAAAAGATTCATACTTTCAAGAAATGATCATCATTGTATTTCTTATTGTTATTCAACTATCCATGTGCTATTTCGTGAAATGAGACATTTTTTCATGTAAAACAATTTGTATAATATTTATTATGCAAAAAAAGACTTTTGATTTTCCTACGTGTTTGATGCTCATTTTTAAAAATTATTATCATTTTTTCCCAATTTCTGTCATTATTGTTTATTCTCTTAAAATTGCTTTTTTATATTTAAGAGGAAAGTCTTCATAAAAATAATTTAAGCTAAACAATTAACTTTAATAATAATGTATTATTAATTAATAATTCTTTGAATATAGATAGCTGAAAAGTTCAATCATATACTGATTGATAGTATTAGACAATTATACTTTCAATTTTCTAAATTTCCAAGCTGCGATCCATTGAAATTGAGTGAAGTAAAGTTTTCATAAGGAACATGAAAAAACGTGAAAAGTTTTCCGATTCATTTTTTCTAAAGTTTCTAGAATTGCTTTTGCTTTCTCAAAAATTATACCTTAAGTGATTTAAGATATCAATTAAGAGAAAACAAAAAAAAATTGGTTCAATATTTTTTAATTAATTCTGATAAAATAACTTCTTTATTAATTATTTCAAAATCTAAGCTATAGATCTTAAATGCCAACGTACATTACAAAGGAACCAAAAGAGATTATTTTTATAAAACGATTATTTTCTACTCTTTTAGAATTATTAAAATTATATCAAAAGAAATCTTCTTTTGTGATGTAAATAATTTATTCAAATATAGTAGTATTTTTTTAATTTTCATAATAGAGATTGTGAAAGTTACTGATTAATGAATGTTTATTTTTGTGGTATTCGAGACTGAAATTTAGCTAAAATTTTCCTTCTAGCCCAAACAAAAAGATGAGAAAAAAATAAGTGCTTACGTATGTAAAACCTACGTACATAAACAGTAAAATCTAGTCTTTAATTCATTCCAATTCTAATCCACTCTAAATATTCGATTATTCGTCTTATAAAGTTTTTACTTTAGCAATAAAGGATTTTGCACTTTCGGTTCTAGTTATTTTGTAGAATAAAAATAAAAGATAGCCATGAAATGCAAGTTATTAATCTTGTTGGGATGAGTCAAAATTCAATAAACTTTATTAAACTGCATTCCTTAGATTAAATTTTTCATGCTTTTTGAAATAGAGGTATTAGAATATATTTAAATTAAATCTCCTCTGAATAGATTTAATCGTCCTATGCTAATTGTATGATATAAAAATAATGAAAGCGAAAATTTTTCACCTGTATGATGAATGTATAAATTATGAGTTTGACGCTTGGTTCCGTAATCCTTAATTAAATAGATTATTTCCTTAATCTTAGATAATTCAAAATGATCACATGATTAATTTTATATTGAGAAAAGGAATGAAGAAGTAGAGATAACCACATATAATATTTACAATTGATATTTAAATAAATTTTACTTTAGATTATAATAAAATTTTCTAATATTCACAATATAACTATGAAAGGAAAGAGCATTTCGATTTATTTGTAAAAAGTTTGATTAATTTTTTTTTAAATTAGTTCTAAATAAACTAAAGGAATAAGCCAAATATTACTATTTTACGATACTATAAATTTCCATCGTATCCTAAATTTAATTAATCAGATAAAAATACTGAAAGCTTTATATAATAGTGCTGAAGACTAATCCTGAAACAGTGTTGTAGATTTTAACTCACACTTCTATTTAGAAATAACAACTTAAAAATATTAGGTTGGTGCGTATGAAATGTCGGATTCTCTTTACATGCGGACGTTAGTCTCCCTGTTTTCGTTATACTTTTGTCTTTGGCATAACCTCATTCATAGTCGTATTGTCCATTGCCAGAGACTCATTTCAGCAAAATAGGTTTTCTCGAAGGTCTTCCCTTTTGTTATTTCTTTTGAGTTTATTGCCGATATGAATTCTGCCGACATTCGCGTCATTTTCTTATATGAGTACAAACTTGGTAATAGTGCTGCAAAAGCTGCACGCAACATAAACCAAGCGTTTGGGGAGAATACGGTTAACGATCGGAAAGTGCAGCGTTGGTTCGAAAAATTTCGGACTGGCGATTTTTCACTGCAAAATGAGCCGCGCGGAAGACCCAAAACGTCTGTGAAGAATGATGACCTGAAGGCTCTAGTGGAAGCGGATCCAGCCGTATCCACGAGGGAACTTGCTATCAGGATGAAAGTTGACCATACAACGATATTGAGACACCTTTCTGAGATTGGCAAGGTTAAGAAGATGGACAAGTGGGTACCGCACGCACTGACAGAGCGAAATAAGCTGGAACGAACTGGAATATGAAGTTTTGCAGCATCCACCCTATTCACCGGATCTCTCGCCGACCGATTTTCATTTTTTCAAGCATTTAGAGCTGTTTTTAAGGGGCAAACACTATGAAAATGAAGACAGTCTAAAAAACTCGATATCAGAGTTTATTAATTCTAAAGACCAAAATTTTTTTAAGACAGGCATCTACGCTTTAAAATCTCGTTGGGAGAAGTGTATTGAAGCGAATGGAGTATACTTTGATTGAATAAACAGCTTTTGAAGAAAGATATGCAGTTTTATACAATCACTTAAGAATCTGACATTTCATACGCACCAACCTAATAGAATATAATAAAATAACAGAGCGATTTAGAAAGTTTATAATTTATTCAACAATACTTTACTTTTCCAAAAAAAAAATCCGATCAGTCAATTTCCTGTCACTAAGTTACTCAAGAGTTCACGACGAATTATGCTACCATATTTCAAGCTATATTAAGCCGACGACGAAAAGAAGAAGTGCCCCGCAATATTCATTATTCAAGAGTCAGAATTTCGGCACTGCCTTTAGCAAATGACAGCTGATTTATAGTTTCTATGCAGAAGGAAAAAAAATGGGTTTTTTTGGAGAAGAATTGAGTACCAGAGACGTAGCTTTTTTCCACTTTATTCTCTCTTTGTCAAAGAAGACATAAATTTTTGAGAATGCTTATATAAATAATGACTAGAGGTATTAAAAAAAAGTAACTCTTATAATGTGGTTTATATGGAGTTACTTGTATATGGAGATATTTGGGATCAAATCAATTTAGTTTAACTGATTTAAAAAACTATTTTTCAAATAAGAATTTCAAGAAATATTCAATCAAAAGAAACTGAACAATAGAGTTCAATATATATTTGTTTAAGAACTAATTGTTAGTTAAAATGTTTAATATCAGCTTGTTTATTTTTACAAAATTTGAAATGACTTTAGAGAAAAATTTTCTTTCAAAAGATTAAGCAATTTTAGAGGATTTTCTACACTTATCTTTAAAAACCCTCTTTTAAATTAAAAAGAAAAGCTTTATTAAATCCATGTATAAATAAATGTTGCAAAATATATAAAAAGATGTCAACTTTGGGGCATTTAACAGAGAATTTCAGTGTTATATCGCTTTTTCACTTTCCATGGGACAACCGTAAGAATGACGAAAACTAAAGGAAGCTAAAATTAGTAGAATATACTATATTACCTTTTAAATTGTCGTAAGAGGATCAATAAAAAAAAGTCGTAAAAGAAATGAACTTAAAACAATTCATAATTTATATATCGTATAACAGTTTTTTCATCCAAAAAATTGTATAAAGTATCACAATTACTATTACATGCTCGAATTGTATCCTTCTTTTTATTAAAAAAATGAATTAGAGAAATGTACAAAATATTTTATGAAGAACGAATTTCAAAACTGCATTTTAAAATTTTTCTACCATAAAAAAAACCAAAAAAAGTTTTGTCACGATTTTCTAACGCATTAATGCATTCTGAGTACTTTCTGCTTTTGTTATGAATTACATGAACTTTGGTGCAATTTTGAAAAATGAATTTCAACATAGTGTATACATGTTAAAATACATGTAGTTTGTACATAGTGTATACATGTAGTTTTTACATGTATAAAGATTTATATTGTTTAGGATGTCCTATCCGTCGAGTTGAAAATGGCCAAATAATTATATATCGGATGACAAATATTTACAAATGACAATTATTTACCCCCGAGACAAGCAAAAAAGGGCAGCAGAGCAGCACTTTATTGCTGACAGTGCCCACGAAGTGACTACACCTTCGCGACGACGGTCAAATCAAGACCTCTCATTTCAGGACTCCACCATTAATGACCAATTTAGAAATTTTTGAAGAATTAGGCTTTAAGTTTTAAAGTGTGTTGATTAATTTCATTTTGCTATTTTTGCGATAATTTAACATATATTTTTGTTTGCCTATTTCATTTGAAATTACTCTACAAATTGAAATTTATATACAATGAAATTTACATTGTATGAAAAAAAAATATCGTTATAAACTTTGTGAAATTCATCAAAATTTGCCTATGAATTATATGTTTGCCCATTAGTTATATTATAATTTAAATCATTTTTTTAACTTAATGTGATGTTAAAATTAGTTTTGAGTATCAATAGTTTCAGCAAATTTCGCAAGAAGATTGCAAAATCTCATTTAAGATATTTAAATGAGGATTTAAATTTTGAAAGTTTAATAAGTTAGCATTTTACTAAAATATTAGTTAGCATTTTACTAAATAAATTGATGCAACATTCATAGGTATGTATTAATTTTGAAAAAGTGAGCTGAATTAATGAAACATATTTCAATTTTTAACACTAATCAATTAAAATGAGATTAAAACAGATTTCAAAAAAAGTATGTAAAACTGATCATTTTGGTAATTTTCATTCAGGTCTTGGAGATATCTAATTTGAAAGTTAATAAAGTGAAATACTATTTATTTAGTAATTTTTCAGAATGAAAATAATATTAACGAGTAAATTTGATCTTGTTGAAAGCATCATTTAATTTGCTGACAGCAAACACAAATATACTTATACTAAATAATATTTATTTAGGACAGAGCAGAAATATTTTGTTATGATTTGTTCCACGGGCATCGCAGACTTTTGAATACAGCATAGGCTTCCTAATGCTCTATTTTGTTGCTTAGAAAGTGCATTGCATTCTACGAAATTCCACTGAGTCATTTACTTTATAAATATGTATATGTATATATATATATATGTGTGTGTGTCTGTGTATATATATATATATATATATATATATATATTCGGAATTAAACAACAAAAAGTTCACAATAATGAAATAAAAAAATTCATGAAATAAATCTAAATTAATTTAATTAAGTAAACGAAACAAAAATGAAACTAATTACAGAAATGAAACTTAAAATTATTTCGGATTCGAACAACCAATTGTATTTAATGAGAGCAAATGCAGCTAGAAATAAAATACAGATGAATCTAAATTAATTAATAATATAAGCTAAGTAAAAAGGAACACAATAGAATCAAAATAACAACAAATAGAAAAAGAATACGGCCTGAAATCTTTTACAAGGGTCACCCTCAGGCAAGGATTCAAAATAAGGGATTTCTTCTGTGTGGAATCGAACAATGTCCAATAGTATTGACCTTTTGTGGCCCAAAACTCCCCCGAAAATTAAGGCACATATACCAATTTTAACAGTAAAAAACACATCTATTTTATTAATATTTCATCATTTCTTTATTAAAATATTGATATTGCAGTAGTTTTGGATAAAATCATTATTGTTTAAATTTTTAACAGAACTATTTGTTGCATTTATAAATGAAATTTTGTTATTACAAATTGTTTTGATTTTATTAAATTGTGAGAAAATTAAATTTTTTGAAAATTTTAGAGTTAAGATTGGATTGATAATTACAGAGTTTAATTATTTTAAAGATGAATTCGTCTCTTTTATCATAAATACCAACTTTTTTATAAAGAAGCTATTATTGGAGCAAATTATAATATTCCTTTTTATAAATAGATTGATTCATTCAATGATTTATTATTGAAAAAGATTTAGATCATTTAAATTTCTAAAAATGGACAGGACTTAACGAATTGCTTAATACAGAGTTATTTTTTTATTTCTCTACTTGTATTGCTTTAAATTTCATTTCAAGTTAGAATATATTTTATTCTTTTAAGCATATATTTTCATAACTTCCATAGCATATATTTTTTTATTAATTCCTTTTATTTTTCACCATTTTAATGTGAAAATTTAACTCCTAATAATTTTCTAATCATATCTTTGTAAAGTTTTTTTTTGCCATAAGGTATTCTAAAGTTTTGTGATGCATTCAACTCGAGACTGAAAACTAAAGCCTCATTCTCTTAAAGATTACTTTAGGACTTTATATAAAATTAATAAACAATATAAAAAATTATATTTCACTTAAATGTAAAATCTTTGAAAAAACAATCCATTATTACTAATAAGAGAATATATAAAATTTTGCATTTCAAATGCAAAAAGAGTAATATTTTTAAAATTTTATAAAAGGAATGTATCAAAGAGCAAAAATTTTGAAATAGGGTATTTGAAATAAAGACTTTTAACCAAAATACTCCATTAAGAATTTGAAATCAGTGAAGGAGTAAACAATAGCGACGTTCAAAAATTATTATTATACGTGTACTTGCTTTCTGAAAAATTAATTATATTTATTATCTCCTTCAAATTCCTATAATCTAGTTGAAAAATTTTATTATTTTGCTGTTTTACTTAGTTAGAGCATAAAAAGTACATTATTTCTTTCTTTTTTAGAGAAAGTAAATGGAACGAGTGCCATTTTCATGAAAGTCATTTAAAGGCAACTTTTAAAAAATCGTTTGCTAATGTTTTTAATAAAAGAACATGATTCTAGGTTTGGAACTAATCTTCTTTTAGCTTAGTCAATTACTTAAGAGAACAGCAATATCAAAGTATTTGAATGACTTACTTCGAAATGCAATAACGTAAGAAAAAGTTTTTAACTCTCTCGAGAATGACACTTCACATTTTTAATATGGTTTTTATGTTCTAATATCCGGCGAAGAGTTAAAGCTGTGACCTAGATAAAATGTTCTACTGTTATCTTCATGATTCTTTCAACAAAATGCATTTTATAACCTAACATTTCGTTTTTTTTTTCTTTAATTCAAACGGATTTTAGTTTTGATGTTTTTTATTCATATTGCTCTTCATTTCAAATGAAGTCGAATTGCAAAATTTTTTATTAATTTTTCAGTTGAAAGATTCAAAATGATTTGATGGTGGTGAAACTTATTTTTGCTTATTTATGACTTCGAAGAATCAGCTTCCTATGTTGAACACAAATTCTCGGCTTTAATAAAAATGAAACTTAAAAGCTTTTTTGATTGACTTATGCATTTATTTAGCTAAATGATATTATTTTGATATTATTTCATAAAAAGTAAACTATATTGGGATTTTCAATCAATTTATCTGAAGTTTGACAATAGAAAACAAACGAAATTAAAGGAAAATTACAAGAAATTATCTAATAAAATTAATAGATTTTTTAAATTAATGTGAAAAATATGAGTTGGCAGAACATAACTCTTCATTTGTATTTTAAATATTTCCATAAAAATGCTAATCTAAAAAAATATTATATAGCTTAAAATTATATTTTAAATTATTTATCAATGATGATACATTATAATGGTTTTTAAAATTTAAAAAATCACATTTAAGTTCAGTTTTACATTAATGAATGTTCATACTTCTCAATATATTTTAAAATATTAAAGCATGCGCATACAGTGTGAACTATTGATGTTCACGTTGAATAAATAATAATTCTGAATTCAGTCATTCAGAAATAATTTGCCGAGTAATATTTTTTTTTCTATTACCACATATTAAATAAAATTCTTAAAATTACTTAAATTCTAAAAAATTGGGATTTTTTTTTTTTGAAAAAGATGATTGTTTTATTCTCAGTATCGATTTGACTTCAGAAAAAAAATTCCGTATTATTAATGACTTGCATTTAAATGTGTAACTTAGAACCCGTTTATTTTATTTCTATGTATAGGAAAATTCACTCAATTGTTTGATGTTAGAATTTGGCAATGAATCTTCAGAAACAAAATCTTTATTTTGTTTCAAAATAATAAAGCATTTTTTAAACAAAGTATTTTGTTTC
The DNA here is from genome assembly GCA_026543055.1 of Argiope trifasciata. Taxonomy (NCBI): domain Eukaryota; kingdom Metazoa; phylum Arthropoda; class Arachnida; order Araneae; family Araneidae; genus Argiope; species Argiope trifasciata. The sequence continues at coordinate 5,476,502 of JAPMOQ010018920.1, forward strand.
AAAATAGCATGTATTTTTTTAAACAAAGTATTTGTTTCAAAATAACAAAGTATTTTATTTGACATAAAGCATTTTGTTTGAAACAAAGTATTTTGTTTCAAAATAAATGCTTTGTTTTACATTTTAAAATGCATTTCAAAATATTTTTACTTAAAATATCACATTACAGATTAAATATATCAAGATCTTGAAATTTAAATCAATCATTAAATATAATTTTCATTAACTTTCAATATGTAATAAATATAATATGAAAAAGTGTGTAATTCATAAAAATAAACTATTCTAATCACAAAATTCTTCAAATAAAATATATGCAAACTAATCACTTATCTTTTATCAATACAATACAAAACAACAAGCATTTCATTAAAAAATTCAAGAAACACATGAATTAATTTTTTAAAGATATAAATATCAAAATTAATGTAGATCAATACAACCCAAAAGCATGGCAGTTTAAACATTCTTAACATCACAAACATTGTTATTACTAGCAGCTTTTATCAGAAGTCATATCAATAACTGATATCAAAAATATCAGAAATCTTTATAGAAATAGATATGATATATTACGGTTTATAAGTGGGTTTTCAATAACTATCTAATGTTGTTTGAAGTCAAATATGAAAAAAAATAATCAGAAAAATAATATTAAAGACCTAAACATGATACAGAGGAAAGAATCTGATGAAAATTATTTTCATTCTGTTCAATAAGAAATAAAAGTTATAGAAAAGAAGTTGAAATTTTTAAATACAAATGTAAAGGTCCGAAACAACACATTAGGTATGAATGAAGGCTTTACTCAAACTATATATCTCAAGCCTAAGCACAATCATCCCATTGATTAAAGAGCCGAAGGATTCCTTGTACCCAAAACTCCTGTGGCCGTGATGGCACCCGGTTCTTCACATTGCCCTTGAGTTCGCCGCCCGAATTGAAGCTCTTCCCTTTCAGATGTCTTTTAAGGGTTTCAAATACGTGAAAATCATAATGTCCCGGATATAGGGCTATGGTCACGTTGTTTCTACTTGAAATAGGCCAGTTTCGCATGTGTGACCCTGGAAACATGTGGATGTGCGTTATCATGAATCATGTATATTTTATCGAATATGCTGAGTGTACCAAAATAAAATTCATTACCTGTAAGACTGAGCGATTGATGAAAATAAAGACTGTTAGTGGAAAGAGACATGTTTGAAAAAGCCTAATATCATTAAGATCAATTTTTTTTAATGATTAAAATTAGTTTGCGATTATAAAATTCAGATAATACTAATGCTTAAGTAACATTTTGAAGTATCATAGCTGTCATTAAAAGATAAGCTGAATTAGATTTTTGACCATTTTACTTAAACAGCAACTTCTACTATCGACTTCAGAGAATAGTATAAGAGGATAATATAAATGTGTTATGCTGTTTAATAACAGATTGGAATTCAAAAGTCATACAAATGCTATTTCTTTAACAGACTTTATAAGTATCATAGCTGTCAGTGGAAAATGAGTTGAATTACGTATTTCAGCTTTCTATTTGAACAGTTATTTCTATTACTAATTTCAGAGAACAGTTCTTACTTATTTTAAAATACATATTTGTTGTTTATTTCTCGAATCTCACGAAAATCAATTATTGCGTTTTCATGAAGTTTCACTTCTTGATTTTCCAAAAAAAGAGAAGATAGAATAGTTATAAATTAGTCAAAACTGAAGGTATTAAATAATTATGTTAATTTCTAAGCAATATTTCATGACAGATGATATAATTTTATTGAAAGACAACAAAAAGAAAACAACATTGCATTGGGATAGTTGGTAAAGAGCTGTAAAATAAATTCTGAGGTAATAAGGAATATTTTTTTTATTTATTTCATACATATATTTTCTTTAAAGATTTCGCTACTGTTATCAAAAGCCAAATCAAGATTTTCTAATCAACCTACTCTATTATTACTGGTCAAATAATGCATGTTGAAGTAATTATGATCTTTATGACTGAATCTGCTTATATAATAACCAATTGAAAATAGGCATTGCTTAATGAATCCTGAAAAACACAATTATACTTTCACATGAATTACAGGTTCTTTTCCCATCTCATATAATCATTTCAAATTGAAGAAAATGACGAGGTCTTCACAATTTCTGGTCAATTACTATAACTGACCTAACAACTGTAAAGTGATTCTACTTAAGGATTGAATATAATATGATTTATGAAAATATCAAGTTGAATGGAATAACTTAAATTTACATTTATGTGGCAAACACAACACATTTCAATGCGGTGTACTGGTGGAATTGTTCAAAATATTCTTTTTATGCTAATAGAATTATGAGAATGAACTGTTCCGTAAATGTAAACACTTTACATTTCTATGAAAATATTTTGCTAGTTAAAGCAGCTCATCAAATTTCAAAACATTAATTTCTTTAAAACAATTAAACAATTTTATCAGTTATTTAGAAAACACAGATCCAATATCAATCCCACTATAAAGTACAATTATCGTATAACCTATATAGTCAAATAACTTATCTTGGGATCTTTAAATTTCAATTGTTTTTATTTTTAACTGAGTTTAAAGTCTGTACATTGTAAATGAATAAATCTGGAGAAAAGTTACTTATTTATAAAGTAAGATTTATCTGTTATGCGTGAAGTGACTACTTAATGAAAGATGTGAAGAAGATTATAAATAAAATTTGGTATACTATTTTATCATCAACAACACATTCATGCGTTAAATTTTGAGCCATGTATGCCAAAAAATTGGCCATCTTTCAGATGTATATTCAAGTAAATGTGAAAGTGATTATTCAAACAGGAAGGATTTAGACGATTGAAATTTTACATAACGTCTTGTCTTCAAATTATAAATTTATATCAAATTCTGAGTTTTATTTTTTGAAAGAAAAGTGTCAAAAATTCATATTTGCTATATTTTATCATACAATGAACCATAAAATGCATTTTATCTTGTCAATACAATCTAAAGTCGACTAGAATTGTGAGCTGCTTCCTGATTTTGCTGTTAATTTCTAGACTTGGTTCAGTTCCTCATTCCCTTCCGTTATATGTTTGAAGGAAAAAATTAAAGGGAAATGAAAAGGCAGTGCTAATAGTGTATCGTTGCTAATTGACCGAGTTCGTGGATTGAATGGGTTTTAAAATGACACGCATATAAATTTAATCACGATAATTAATGAGAAATATTTACAGTGAATTCAACAAAAAAAATCAAAATTTTACAGTTTATAACAGTAGTATAAAGTTTATTTATTTATCAAGCAAAAAAAAAACTCAAGATGCTATGCTGAAAATATGTTGAGATTTTCTACCATGTTTGACAGTTTTGTAATTGTCGAAAACACCGATGATTGCAAACCACGCTATTCTAGAAAAGTATAAATGCAACTTTCTTCTTAACAACTGAAACAAAGCCAAACTTATAGAAGAACTCGAATTTTATAGATGACAGTAGAAATTCGCGACTCCAATATATACCCAAAATGTCAAAAACATTGCTGAATTTTTAATAAGCATAATTAAACACTCGTATTGCATCTTTTTATAATGGTGCTAAATAACAGTGTGGATAATAGCTGAAAGAAAACGCCATATTAAAAGCTTAATATTGCGCTAGTTATGCTAATTTTATATTCAACTAGATATTATAATAATGATGATTTTGATTCAGAAAGGCAATTATTTTATCGCATACTCAAGTTAAGGGGCAAAGATTGTCTATCATTCGACATGTAATGACACAAATCATTAATATGTTATATAATTTTAAGATAGATAAATATATGTTATATAATTTTAAGATAAATAGATATATGCTATATAATTTTAAGATTGATATTTAAGAAATTCGAGCTCATGTTTTAAATTTCAGGAAGAAAATTAGCTCCTTATATGTTTCCAAATACACGAATTGGTATTCTCTGTTAGCTTCTCTCGCATTCCAATATTCATTATAATGCTCAGCATTTAATATAATAAATTCAGCTTCGATTATAATTAGTTAATATATCAGTCAACAGAGATATATTTGAAAATGCCATCCCAGCTGACTTCACGCAAATCATAACTCCATAAATGCTAATTACTCATATAAAACTAAATGGTAATCATTAACTACCGACTAATAATACTTTTATGGATTAACTAAATCACAAATAAAAAAGTAATACTTGTAGTAAATTTTATTTGTTCTTTTCTTATAATTTTCTAAAATAAGAAAATGCAAGTAAGGAATTTACAGCTTCTTTGGAAATAAATATGTTTTCCGGAGGTTGCCGAGAAGCGTTATTTATGCTTTTGAACGATATATGAATACTATGAAAAATAATTATATAACTCTAAAATATACAAAACATAAGTTTGAATAAAAAGTGCAAATACGCTTTATACTATATATTTTTGAAAACATCACACTGTAGGTTTGAATATTTCAACTGTCATTTAGCATATCAGTACTCAAGACAGTTCCAAATTCAAAATGTTAAAGAATTATACGCTCGTTAATAATATATACGTTAATACATATTCAGTGGGTCTAAAATATCAGAAAATAATTTTTCCTGTTTGGGATCTCCCACAGGTAAATCTCATGAATGGAATGAAACTAAATTCCATATACAAACTTTAAAAGCTTTTGGGAGACAAAGTTGCCAGTGCATTATTCTGTACTGTACACTACACAAAGAAAAGTCAACATTAAGAAAATGGTTCACGTAGGCGGAGTATTCTATGGCTGAATAATAAAAGAATAGTTTATGCGAGTTTTTTAGGGTATGTCATTCGCTTCTATATGTGTATCTTTTATAATTTGAACATGGATGGGATTTTATGTTATTCATATCTCACTTTGTTTTGAAAACATAGAAATCTCATCTAACTCTAACTTTCGGAGCGATGGCTTTTATTTACTCATTCATTTATCATATGGATTGGATGGATCTTTGGATTTTTATGACACAAGAGCCAAAACTAATCATTAATATTGGGAATTTATATCTTCGTGCTTTCCAAATTCTATATATGAAATCTGGTTTCACTCTGCACTTGTATTTTAGCTACAGATACTCCAAACGGGAAATGTTGTTTTGCAATCCCCTTGTGAAAATCAAAACCATTATAAGCATTACATTTAAATGTATCACATCAATTCAACAAGTTTTTAAATCATTTTGCTACACATAGCAACAATTTTGCGATATATCTTTCAGATCAAAAAGTAGTCAAACCTTTACTTGGCATAGGAATGTAAATTATGAAAATATTTCAACTGAAACCAAGCAATTAATTTAATTTTTTAAATGTACATAATTTTTCAATATATAGTTGCTTACCTTAAATAAAAATGAAAGATCAAAGAGTAATTTTCTGTACATGTTACAAGCTTTGAACTTTGAAATATAAAGAGGCTGAAACAATGATGATGTTAAATGTAAAGGTTTGTGGCAGAATCGTTTAAGGCACAATTTTAAAAGAATGCGATAGGTTCTATCAATAGTTAATGTTTAATTGTTTCTTATATCTTATTGAAGTTTTTACATACATTTTCTACAAAGTTATTTCTTTATCGTTGAATTTCATAATCTGAAGAGTTAAGTAAAGTGTTTTTGTTTCATGTTTATTGACCACAAGCAATTCATTCAAACTTTGTTTTTGCAAATAAGAAGGAAAATAAATAATAATACACAAATTACAAAACCCTTCTGAGCTAATTAGCACACACCTAAGCATTCTACAAATTTAAAATTAATATATACTTAGAGTCGAATCGTAGATAAATTTATTCTTGTCCAGCGCTTTATTACTTAGAATGAAGATTTCCTTCCAGCTTTTGTATATTTTAATTAACTCGAATGTGTCCATGCTTGCATAGATGCTCTATTGTTTTTAAATTCAGATCTGCAATTTTCACTTCAACGTAAATCTTTCAATATGATGTCATCGACAATGTTCGCTTGAACATTTAACATTCTATGTGATGTCATCGACGATATTCACTTGCTTATCAAGGATGGCATCACATTATTTTAATGTCTTCGATTCTTCTTATCACCTAATATTGAGTAATTTAATGAGATTTTTATTTCATAAATGGTGTCATAGCTAGTGAATCTGAAAAAGAAAAAAACTTTTAGAATCTGTAATATTACAGGGAACTACAACTAAGAACCACACAATAGAAAACAATTAAATTAAACTTTTATCTATCACAGAACCATAAATATAATCTTAAAAACAATTTTTACATACTCTTATATTGTTTATAAGAAATTTTTGTTCGAGGTATTTTAATTGAAATCCATGCTTGTGTTAATTATATCTCTTAAATCAATATAATTTTAAAAGTTAGTGACTAGTAAGTCTAATTTATCAAATGGCTTCATTTCCAAAATATCGTATAGTCCTTTACCAAATGATATTTTATTTTATCCAACATTCAGGAATATTAGGATGAAAGGTTCTTTAAAAATAAAATATTTTAAGGCTTCTTTGAAAATCTCAATTTCGATATCATCAGTGTCAATCAAAGCTTTATTCCACTGTAAATATTCATCCAAACGAAATATTTTTCTGAAAATGACGATTAGCCAAATGTTTAATCATTTAAATTTAATTGCTTTCATAGCTTATTAATATAATTCCAGTGCATTTCATCTTATATTTCTAATTTTTTCATTTTTAATCCTTAATAACATCCATATCTTAAAATTTCCTCGTGTTGTAACATGATGACATTTATTTAGAAATCTCATTTTTCGTTGGAAATTATAAATTAACTGTATTTGAATTGTATTTAAGATTTTCATGGTACATCTAAAGTTGGAAACTTTATTGACAAAGAATAAATTTAAGACGTTTTTAAAGAATTAAACTGTGTATGTTCAATTGATACAAAATATCGCATATATATAAATTTGAATTAATACCAATTTTTTTTTCTATTTGCAATAATAGTTTGAACGATATATTATAGTTAGAATATAAATTAATAAATAATAAATATCTGTGTTGTTATGTTGAGAACTTACCCATTGTCAATTATCTGTCGGCAATTTAAGTCTAGTGAGCGTCTATGACTAAGGGCAAGTGTAAGACTTAGTTACTTCATCCGTCAAATGCACTTGTATAGACCCCTATTTTCATTTCAAACACCTCACCGACAGAACATTGAATAACCATACCTGTACCGGGACTCAAAGCCGGGACGCCCGGATGGCTGGGAAGACGCTCTACCCTTATGTTAATCATCTAAATATAATAAAGAAAATTTTGAAACTCAAAAATTTTCCATCAGTTTTTTTTAGAATTTTTCTATTACCAATATTATATTTTACAAGAAATAAATTCATTTTGCAATTTAAAAAATGTTTATAACTAAAATTCCTAGTTATACTTTGAAATTCCAAAGTAAAATATAATTCCGAAAATGAAGTAATTTATTCCATTTTATTCCACTTTCACATTATTCTGTTCGATTATTAAAGTTATCTATCGAATTCCCAGGCATCAGCCAAATTAATTTCTGTAAAAAGAGCAAAAGATTTGACAATGGTATAAAGATGAAAAAGAAATGTATAATCTCTTAATTCCTCAGAGAATTCCGTTTCCTTTTAATGAATCTCAGAAAAAAATAATTTCACATAATATCTCTTTTACAGATAAATATAATTTTAAGGGTGGGAGGGCATGGTAATTCGATTTTGATTTCGTTAAGTTAGTACACGATTACATACATTTAAAGTTATAAGAATTAAAATAACCCATTACAGTAGACCAATTCTGATATATTTAACTAAATTTTTCATGAAATTTTTTAAGAAGTATGATTCTAAATGATCTATAAATAGCGTTAAAATCAATTATATATTATTATTTCCTTTAGCAGTTTCTATCAATAATATATGTGAATGCATATTTCTTAGAGTTCTATTGACACCTTTAGATACAGGGAGAAAATTAAATTTTCATAATAAAAGTGAGCCGTTTTAAAAGCATTTTCATTAATTTTAATCAGAACTTTATTTAATTAAAAATAAAGTAAACATTTGGATTTTTCTGGTAGGATTTTACTATCTCCATAAATTAGATTTTTACAATGTATGAAATTTCAGAAATCCAGTAATAGCATTCCAAAAAAATTCACTTTGGGTCTCATGAAATTTTTTCTTATATATCTTTTATTTTATCACCATTTATAAATATGTTCAAAAAAAATTTATATTTGAAACAAAAGATTTCATTTTAAAATCTTAATACATTTTAATAAAGTTTTAATTTATCGCATATGCTTAGCAGAAAATGCAATAATCTCAAGTGGCTATTTAATTCTTGTCAATGAAATATTAATTATTATTCAAATTTAATTAATATTTCGTTATTATTACTTAAAACATTTTATAGGGACGAAGTTAGACTTTAGTGTCTGAAAAGTGATAGTGAAAATAATGTGCATTTAAATTTGCCTATAAATATCGTTGATGCGGATACTGTTTCCCTTAAAAATAAAAACTTGACATCAGCCAAATACAATTTTGAAAGTTTTTAAAAGAGCCATTGCATATCATTATAAAAAAAACGTATATAATTGTGCATATCATAATTTTTAAAAAATCAGTAATAGCTTTAATTTTATTTACCTTGCATTTTTTACAAAATGAGGACTTTCAAATTATTTCTGTTGGGTGCCGAGTCACATTGTTATTATTGGAAACGAAATGGCAGATTTAAGGTAAAATCAGCAACGAATTTTTTTGTCTCATGGAATTCCTTATTGCGATGTTAAGAAGTTCTTGGCTAAACACGTTATTTCTTTTTGGCAATTGACGCGAGATCTGAGGACAGAAAATAAATTGCGTTTCCAATTATTGGAATTTTGTCTATTCTCCATATACGTGAGGTTGACATCAATTTGACTCTCCTACGTATAGGACATACTCTCAACACGCACAAACATCTTTTTTTCTGTGAAACACTACCGAAATATCCTGCGTGTCATGTGCAATTTACTGTTAAGCACGTTTTAATTGATTGCACTAATTTTAACTCCCAGCGTATTTGCTTTTTTTCAATTAACTTCATTGAACGTGCAGGACTTAGTAAATGAAAGGCACAACTGAAATATTTTTTTAAATTTTTTAAAGGCTATTAGATTATATACTTGCATTTAGTATTACAATACCTGTTTTATCACTGTGATTAATATTACACTAATTTCAAATCTTCTTTTATTAATTGAAATTGAATTTTTTATTTAAAACTAGAATTATAAAAAAAGACAATGCTTCGAAATTTTACGTTTCATTTCAGTCTATCAACCTTTATATTTAACTAAATTTGTTATTTGATTTACATTTTACCTTTATATTGGAGCAGCATTGTCAAATGAAAACATCACAAATAAATCAATCAATCATTTTTATAAATTTGAAAATATCGCCCCACAAATCCAAAGCTGATGTTTTTATATTGAATTATTGAATTAAAATAACTTCTAAAATGGCAAATAGAGAAAATAAAAATTATACATTGTCAAAATAAATACCTCTTAATAATATTAATAGAATTATTAGTTGCAATATTCATCTGTTTGTTCAGTTCTTATGTTAATTACGCATGAAATATTAAGGAGAAATGTAATATAGAATCATTTATTAAATTTTACTATTTTCAAATAAAACTTTGACAAAATCTGAAAATTGTATAAGGACTCAAATGATCTCTTATTTGAAATTTTTCATCATCTTACGGCAGCTGTATAACATTTTTGAAGTTCTTCATATCCTCTCAGATGTTGCAAACACTTGAATTCATCATGTATAAAATATCAGTGAAACATAAGAAAAAATAATTTTTTTATTTCCCATTTTTACTTACTCATTTTATTTTATTTATTTATTTATTGCAGAACGTAAGTTAAAAATCAAGCTAGAAAAATCAAGCTGGTCTTTAAAAAGAAACAACTGTGCCTTTTAGAAGAGAAGTTCAAAAGCGACAAGATATAAAATTCATCAAAGCGAAGTCTTGACTTACCAGTTTTATATGCTCTTCTTTCGCTTGCTTGTTGATTGTTGGACAGAGTTCCTACTTTTAACATAATAAACTTATGTTAGAAGTAGCTATATCAGAGACAATTTTAGGAGGAGATTTATTTACAGTAGCACAGAGTAGAAAACGGATTTTCCTGAAACATGAACAACCTAGAACTGCATTTATTACTTTTAACTTTTGAGTGTTCGTCTAAACTATTCAGTTTTTTAATGTCCAAATGAAAAGAGCTTTTAAACGAGAAAGTAAATGAATAGTTTAAATGGTATTTAGGAAAAATATCATTATCATTTTAATTAAGTTATTAAAAAAATATAATATGTTTCGATCATTGAAACGTAATAATCTGCCGTTTAAAGTTCATTCATTATACGGCCTTTTGCAAAAAAATTGAAAACTATTAAAAGAAAATAATTTGCCCAGGTATCCATTTTGAACTCCACCTTAAATTGTGATTTTCACATGTAGCAGAATAATGTTTTCATTTCTTTATTCTGCTTTAAAATCAACGTTTTATCAAATTATTTGCGAAATTTTTTAACAGTATTAAAATAATTATTTATTATTCTATATATAGATTTTTTTCCGTCAAAAAGGAAACTTTCCCTTTATTTATAGCGCTTGAAAAGAGTAATAAAAAATAAAGACATTTATTTAAAGAAGGACATCAAAATTACAAATAAATTAAAGCCAATAAATCATTTTGAGAATTCTTTATTTCTATATATCGCCCCAATTTGACATAAGAGTTCAGCAAATAAATATGAAGTTTCAATTATTAATATCATATCTTGTGGCAAGCGTAAAAGAAAAACAACTTAAAGTTACGCTTTATTCAGCTTTCATAATCACATATGAATACACTTATTTTTGTGTTTAAAGAATTCCTTTCTCTTTAGTAATACGATAAAACAGTCGACATTTCAGAATTTAATGAAATTTTCGGAATAAATAAAATGTTATGCATATTTCTATTTTATATGACTATTGAAAAATGCATTCAAATACATCATGGTCTAAAAACATATGTTGATAAAAAAATATGTTCGTCATTCATGCTATATATTATTCTCCTATTCGACGTATATTTTCAATATCAGCTCAGAAAAGATTTTTTTTTCTTTTATAAATTATATACATATTGAAAAACACCTACACATATTAATGATTTGTTTGAGGAATTCACTACTTCAAAAAATAAAGATCAACTACAGATGATACTTTAACGTTATAACATATACCGGCTAACAAACTATTTCTGTTACATCATGAGATTTGCGCTACATACATATTTTTCAAAACTCTTTAAAGAGAGATCGTAAGACCAAATACTACCTAACTTACTGCGTGAATGCTTCTTGGCCAGTAGAGCCAGACAGTTATTAGGTACTTAGATTTGAAAATTTTGTTTGAATTTTTACTTAGTGTAACGATTTTATAAATCTACTACCATCTCTTTTGATACAACAGATGGCGTTACCTTATTAACATCAAAGTATATATACCCATGATCTGTCTTGGAGGTCGTTATTATAATGTATTCTAGTGAATGTCTGGTAATTTTCTGGAAATGTGGAAGAAAATAATTAAATAACTGTTCCTAAAACTCATCTATTATTTTCATCATCCTGATAATGAAATTATAAAGAATCTCGTTCCTCTAAATTATTTTATTTGGATTACAAATTAACTAGATTTCAAAGCTTTTTCTCAAGTACTTCGAAGTATAAAAATGCACAAAATTTTTCTATGTATTTAAAATTCCCAAATTAAGCTCTTTAATTATACTTGATATTTTCATATAATTATTTCTCTCATGAATTTCTTCCTTGTTGCAAATGCAATTATTTCCATTGTTTTAATTCCATAATTTATACTCACATTAGCATTATTTATAAATAAATTAAAATTAAAATGAAGATTCATGAATAAAATTTAAAGCATGTACACTGATGGAAAAAAAATCCCAATACCACGAAAAAGTTATTGTAATGAAATTTTAGGAATACATTTGTTTAGGTAGCATATTTAATTGATTAAAGTTTCAAGATCACAGATAGAGCCATTGGTGAGAAGAGCCATTTCAAATGTGAAATGTTGGTACATTTGTAACCCTGTGTAACCGTCAGAATTTTGAATGCAAGCATGCAAACGTGCATGCATTGTGTCGTACAGGTGTCGGATATCAGTTTGTGAGATGAAGTTCCATGCCTGTTGCACTTGGGTGGTCAATGCAGGGACGGTTAATACTGGTTGTGGATGACGCTGGAATTGTCGTCCAATGATGTCCCATACGTGCTCGATTGGAGAAAGATCTGGTGATCTAGCAGGCCAAGGCAACATGTCGACACTCTGTAGAGCATGTTGGGTTACAACAGCGGTATGAGGGCGAGCGTTATTCTGTTGGAAAACACCCCCTTGAATGCTGTTCATGAATGGCAGCACAACAGGTTGTATCATTAGACTGACGTACAAATTTGCAGTCAAGGAGCGTGGGATAACTACGAGAGTGCTCCTGCTGTCATACGAAATTGCTCCCCAAACCATAACTCCAGGAGTAGGCCCTGTGTGTCTAGGCCGCAGACAGGTCGCTAACAGGCGTTCACCTGGCCTCCTTCTAACCAACAAACGGCTATCACTGCGACGAAGGCAGAACCGGCTTTCATCAGAAAACACAACAGATCTCCACTCCGTCCTCCAATGAGCTCTAGCTTGACACCACTCACGTCGCAAACGGCAGTGGTTTGGAGTCAGTGGAATGCACTGTACAGGGCGTCTGGCTCGGAGCTGTCCTTGAAGTAACCGATTTGTAACAATTCGTTGTGTCACTGTGGTGCCAACTGCAGCTCGAATTTTAGCTGCAGACGCAGTACGATTAGCCACAGCCATACGCCGAACACGGCGGTCTCCCCTCTCAGTAGTACCACGTGGCCACCCGGAACCTGGTCTTCTTGAGGCAGTACCTTCCCTTGACCACTGCCGCCAATACTCATGCACAGTGGATACATTCCTGCCAAGTTTTTCAGTAATATCGCGGAAAGAAAACCCACCTTCTCGTAGCCTTACAACACGACCTCTTTCAAACTCAATGAGCTGTTGATAATGACTTCTTCCTCTTCTCAGAGGCATCCTTGACTAACATTAACCCACTACGTCAACTCTCAACTGTAAATAACGCTCACGAACCTTACAGCGCTTATTTAAATCAAACCTCATTTGCATGTTCATAGTGTCGCTACTAGCGCCACACTTACGCACGTAGCTCGAAATTTGAATCGACGTCATCTTTCAGATGTATAAACACGCCTACCAAATTTCGTTTACCTAGCACAGCTCCTTCCTAGTGTTGGGATTTTTTTTCCATCAGTGTATTTGGATTGCTATGATATATTATTTCTTTAAATTTTTTATCTGAAAAATATGAACTACTCAACTTTTTCATACAGCTTTGAAACAATCTTATTCTCTAAGGAAATTATTTAATATAACTTTAAAAAACACAAAGAATTGATGTTGAGATTTTAAATAATGGTAGCAACCTTAAATTATGACACCACATGATATTCGTACATTACATCTTCTAATTAAAAGAGATAAAATAATTGTAAATATAGTTTCTCATACCATTGCATTTTTCTCATATAGCATCTTCTAATTAAAAGAGATAAAATAATTGTAAATATGTTTCACATACTATTGCATTTATCTCATTTTAGAATGAAACTAAAAGCCATAAATTTTTATCTAAAGATTCACAAAAAAGGGGGCTTAAATCGGATTCCTGAAACGAATTTTTAAATCGTATCTTATAAACATTTCTTCTCCTAACATCTTCGATTTTCAAACCTATTTGAAAAATTTCCATTTGATTTAAATTCTCACCTTCTCTCCTTAGAAACCATAGACGAACAACATTTTAATACTTTCGAAATCACGAGTTTCCACCAAATTCCAAAGCAGAAAGACAAAAAAGTTGAATTTATTTAGCCACGCAGAAGAAAATTCTGCTCCCTTACATTAGATGAAATTCTTGGCTGCTATATTCCTCTGTTCTCCTTCGGTCGCGCTTATATTCAAGGGCTTAGCCCACTGGAAAATTTCTTTCACTTATGCGTGAATAAATCTGATTTCGTTATCGAAAGACATATGTGATTTTACGGAAACATTCAAACGTCTCCAGAGGTTTCCGCTTTCAAATGCGAATTCTTGAATTCTTGTTTCATTGATCTTTAACGCTTTTGGCAGCGTAAGTTTGATTTGAATAGTTACACTTCAACGTGGTGGAATAATATTAATGCAAAATAAAAAAGGAATAGTAATGGATGAAATCGATTTATAGAGATCAAGTTGAGGGAAAACAATGGGTTTGCTTAGATAAAAATTAAGAATGATCAGATAAAACAAGCAGACATTTTTCTAATAGAGTGAATGGGAATAATAAATCAGTATTATTCCAATAATTGTTTCATAAGGGCTAATAACGTAAATTTATATTATGTACTTCATTCTGCAATTTTATTACTGTTACTATTTTATCTTAATTAATTAGAGATTTTGGCATCGTTTGTTGTAAGATTAAAATAAAACCTGGTGAAACTACGTTATTGCTTGCAAAGTGAAACAATTATTTAATTTGTTTTCGTCATAACAAGAATAAGAAGCTTGTTTTCATAAGAAATGTTAACCACTCAATATGAAAATATAATCAAATGCTCTGTTTTCTTATAGGTAATACAAATAACAAATTTGATTATATATACGAGATTAATTTCATGTTTTTGGTTGCTGATGCTGATGAACAAAATATAATGCAATTATATTATTTTTAGGGAGTTTTTTTGATATCTATGTAAAGTGAAAAAGTAAAAAAGAATGCAAGATTATAGTATTATAATTTATAAAAATCAAATATCATAATATGATGTACAACAATACAAAGTATTTAACATTCCATTTAAAGAATTTAATAGTTTAATCGGGATTCAGAGTAAAATCTTTTAAGAAAGATAGAAATCCGAAAAACGAATTAAATCAAATAATGAATAATAAGAAACACTAAACTATTGAATGGAAGCATTACGCTATTATACATGAAAATCAGAAATAAGAAACCGATCAGAAGCAAATTATCATATTTTTTTCTGTGCATATTTTTGGAAATCGGAAATCAGATAAAACGAATTTTCAAAGATTTCTAAATATTTTTGATTAAATTTTGAAAGCATTACGCAGATTATAAAAAAGTATTAAATGGAAGTGAAAATAAAAATCAAATACAAGTTTTCTAGAAAAGCATAAAAAATAATATATTTTAGAAAGACATTTGTTTTTGCTATATTCAGAAATCAGTATGAATGAGAAAAGATATGATGGAAGAACGTGCGACTTTGATCATGGTGTTTTGTCGTATAAACATGATTAAACAAAACAATGACTTACTTTATTTTACTAATAATAAAATTTAATAGTTTTATCTATATTAAAACCGTTTATATAATAGGAAATCTAGCATTATTAAAGAATATTTCTCCTGAAATATATTATTACGAATCGATAATTCAACTGTAAATAAATTCTTTTTACGCTGCGAACCAGAAATATTTATTAATGAATGACAGTTTATGAAATTTTGTTATGAAGAAGTAATGGAAATTATCGATATTGTAATCATATGAGACGAAATTTTAATTGCAAGTCAACTCTAGAAATTGTGAAATATTGATATTATTTTTTAAATAATATATTAAATTATTTTGTATCATAAAAAAGTACTAATGAATAATAAAATGTAATTATTCGGCTATTTAGATCTCCGATGAGCAAGTTACCTAATTTAGTTAATAATTATAACTTGGGAGAAAATCAATTTTAATGCTTACAACTTACTTAATTTTACATAAGCTGAAGGTCTCAATCAGTACAGAGACACCAGATGCGAGCTGGAAAACATGGGTATATAAATAAAAGTTTAAAAAAAAGAATTGTGTCTTGTCAGGAAGGATCCAAAACACTCTACTCTTTCTTTCGAAAGCCATGTTTGACAGGTTAATTTTCTGGAAAAATACATTCCCCATACCTTTCATGTTATTTCTTCCCATCCGATGTCAAATAAACTTCATATCACCCTTCTATATTCTGAAGAATTGGAATTATTTCGTCACCGTTGAACTATAGAGCTATATGTTATCATCTAAAAATAATTTCTGACTACCTTCTGTGTATTATATCCCTTTTTTATACTAAAACAAATAACATTTTTAAATTCATCTTTTTTTACCTTTCGTAAAAACTAAATATAAAGTATTCCTTATAAGTTAACATGAAGATTTTTATGAGTAATAAATGTCTTGTGTCTTAGAAATATTCAGATGTTTAATAAGTGTCCAATGAGTAGCGGTGGCTCAATTGCTCTGAAATGAATACAAAAAGTGCTTCAAAAATTATTTATCAAGTAAATACAGTTAAAAAAAATTTTTAAAGATTAGCAACCTTTCTAAATCTCCAAAAACTCATAATAGCCAATATCTGAAATATGAAATAGTTATAATTAATGTGATCCTATTCAGATCCCTTAAGAGCCTGTTCTACCCATCAAATTTTGATGAACATAAAAACGTTATAATTACCATAGGAAAAAGATTTTTGCAATAAAAAATAGTTCGAATTCGACGAGCCTAACACATTCCTTAAAAATTTCTCATACAAATTTGTGAAATATATAAACAGACGTGCAGTCAGAACCCGAATATCATTCCGCGTGAACTTATCATTAATAATGTATTTTTAGAAGAAAAGTCGAGCTTTTCTGATAAAACTGGATTACTGAACGGGCAACAATAGCCTCCTAGCATTGCGCGAATATTTTCGTTTAAAGGGATCACGAAAAGAACTCATAAAGAAGAATAGTTTGATGAAGATAATTATGAAATGCGAAGAGACTGGATACTCGAGTTTACTGCCAGGAAGAGGTTTGAAACTGTTTGCAAATGAAACTGTCGAAGAAGTCACGTTGCTGCGACTGAAAGACCTTTCTAGTTGCAGCAATTCTTCAAAAAGTATGATAAATGTCATGTGAGTGGAAGAATCCTTGGTCGACGATACGAAAACTTCTGCGATCAAGTTAAAAATGTTTTTTGTATAAGATTTGTATGGTGCAAATGCTTTTACTAAACACTATGAATTTTCTAGTCGGTTTTTGGTGAGAATGGAAGTTAATGACACGTCTCTTTGGCAAATTTTATAGTCCGATGCACCCCACTTTTCTTCAGATAAAGCTGTTAATAATCAAATTTACCCCCCGAGGTCACAAGTAACCAGGAAAATAACCATCGAGGTTACATGGAACCAGAATTAAAAAATTTACTATTTTATACATATTTTTTAATATTATGCATCAGTAAGTAATTTTACTCGAAGGAGCAGCTTATTGGTCAAAAGTAATGAAATTCAAAGCTACAAAGATCGGCTAGTTTTCTGCGCAAAGAAACTAAATTTTCTTTGTATACAATATTAGTTATTCCACCAGATATAATTAATATAAACAGTGTCATAATTTGAAATTCATATTTCTTTTTTTCAAAAAAATCAATCATGTACATTTCTTTATTTCATTAAGATTATTTTTCGAAAAGGCAGCACATAACCATTTCTGAAGATTCAAAAATCAATTATTTTGCCGATATTAGAAAATATATTCTGAAAATACCTACTTTTAAATACATATTACTAATTTATCGAAATGGTTTTTTAAAAAATGTTTATTTTGTCAGTTGATGGTTTGTTGATCAGTCGAAAATGTTGAATTTTGAAAAACATTATGCGGTTAAAAGTATTCTTGAAGGCAGGAAATTATAAAATGAAAATTTTAAATTCATATATACTTATTTGTAATCGAAAGTAGAACATCTCTCTAAAAATTTCAATCTTTAGCATTTGAAACTATTTGCTTTTTAATTCCTTTACGGTGATTACATTCTTGGAAAAACACAACAACTTTCATCTTTGTACTTTATCTTTAGATTGATTTTGCAACATTTTTACGTCTTAGAAATGCCTCCAACCACACGACAAAGGAAATTTCTTTAATTTCTAATTTATTATTTAAAAAAATTAAAGTTTGAAGCAAGAGAAATTCTATCGTACAGTTAAATGAAAAATAAAGAAGTTTTAATAATTCTTTATGCTTTCTCTTTTTAATATAATTTAGCAGAGAGTAATACTTGGTAGTGGAAAATTTGCATTAGGTAAAAATGACTTTCATCATTTTTTTCAATAGATTCTTACTTTTAAAAGTAATGTTAAGTTTCCAAAAATATATATATCTTGATTTAAATACAATGCTTTAATTATTTAAGAGACGTAAGAAAAAAATTAAATCTTTGATCAGCCTGAAATATTATTAGCTACGCTAAAAAATTGGTCAAAGTATAAATTTACGTGTGATTTGCTCCCAGATTTTTACCACTCTCCTAAATTTATGTTTATGTTCTTAGGATGAAGTTTTCTTCTGTAAAGAATAAAATTCCAGTTAATTTTAAAACAAACCTTTTATTTAAAAAATATTTTTGTTTATTTTATAAACTTTAATTTTAAACCATACTATGGAAAAATGTGTCATTGAAGACACTGCATATATTGTTACTAATTTTCCTGATCCTAAAATCCGTCGAGTTCTTTTTACCTTGTATAGTGGGTGTGTATGGTGTTAGAGATGAGATGAACACACGCAATAATCAGTCCTTCAGTAGACGACACAACACAGACGACGTTTATTTACAGGACAACACAAAGACGACTAATATTTATGACACAAATATGTACAGGAGAAAACTAAATACAGCCGAGACGAACACACTGCAGATAATAACCTACAATAGCAACCGTAGTCCACAGGCAAAAATTCCATAGTGAAACGTCCACAGCTCACAAAGCGGCCAGACAGGTTTCAAGCAGGAGAGGGAATCTTTAAGGGATTCTGTCTACACTCACGTAGGTCTCTTCATAGCAGGCTGAAACTATTCCTCTGTCTCTTCTTTCCTATGCTGCCGACTCACTACTTCGCACAACGGGACTACGCCTCAGTTCAGGAGAGCTCCGTTCCCGACGACGACACAACGGCCTACGACACAGGCTTCGTCAGAATATGCCACACGACTGTTCTCCGTTCAGGAATCCTCAGTTCAAGAACTCTCTCTCTAGGTCTTCTCCTTTACCGATTGATTCCGCTGATCAGCTTCGACTTCTCTCTCCGATTGATTCTTCAGGTCTTCTCCTTTCCTTTTTCAACTGTGCTGCTTCTCGCTTGTATCCCCCCTCCGCTTCAGATGGCTGGCCCCTATATGGCGGAGGAAGGTGGAACTAAAACTTCTGGAAGAATCAGGATCATTCTAGATGTATCTCGACTCCTAATGCACGGATAGGGAAAATTCTCGCTTTCAGGTATTTTCCCTTTTGTTGCCAAAGTAGCCAAATTCGTCGCCAAGTTTGTCGCCAAGCCCTGGGACCTCTGACGTCACATCCGCTTACTATTCAATACAGATTACTGTAAATCTGTCTTACTTACGATGAAAAGTCCGACGTTCCTTACGGGAAAGCAAAACCACTGGTTCGTAACAATATATTTTAAATTTTGTTCTCTTGTCCTTGTTTTGTGTTCGTTTAATATAGAGTAAAACTATTGAAGCCTTTATTTATTTCTTTGTAATCTGCAGAAAATCAACTGTATTCTCAAATGATTTAAATTGCTTCAGAATAAAATATGTCACTAAACTGAATTTTAATAGCAACATACTTCGTGATACTGAAGTGAAACGTTTTTTAACCTTGTTTTTTTTCCTTCTATTATTTCTACGATTTTAATTTTTTACTTATTTTAGCTTTCTTTCAACTGGAAGAAACTCAAAATTATTTTTTTTATTTCAAATACAAATTCAGGGTAAAAATATTTTTTTCTGAGTTATTTATACATATGTCATATCTGCAATTAGTTTTACTCAATATATGTGGATTTTAAAAGCATTTTTAGTTTTAGGAATTTAAATTCGATTTATACAAAATAATACTAAAAATCATATTGGTATTCCGTAAAATATTTTGTTAGGAAATGATTTCACATTTTTCTTTACTTTTTTACTTTGTTATCATGTGACACTAAATTCAAAATATTCTATAATCTTTAAAACAAAATAAATGCCCATACTCTTTCAATCATATTCCTCGTCCTTCATTCTTCAATTTGCACAAGAATATGACTTGTGCAAGAGTTTTTATCTCTTTTCATATTTCAGAGATTTAACTCAATCAATGCTTGCTTGTTGAATGAAATTTAGGTTGGTGTCTTAAGCGCTAAGAAATCGCTAAGAAATTTCTTCATCTTTCGTTTCTACATAGCTGGAAAAGTTCTGCCTAGTGGTCAAAATTAACTAATTATTTTTTCTACATATCTCATATAATCCATCAACCAAATTTCAATAATAACATTTATTTTATTTTAATTCACAACAAGAATAAACTCTGTGTAAACCTGATTAGCATCACTTTAATTAATATTAAAATTCAACTAGATCGTTAAACATTTATTTAAACTTCAGTACTAATAATTTATATTATTTATCGTAGCATTGTATAAAGACTTATATAAATAAGATTTAACGTATACAAATTTCTCACTCTTATTTGTAATAAGCATTAAAAAAGGAGATAAATACTTATCTTTGACAATAATATGCATGTACTCAAACAGTCTTTTATCATGAGAAAATAAATATATGTATTTGATTATCTATTTACGCACTTTAAAGAAATCAGCGAAACAAGTAAATGTCCAATTCAAAATAATTTCTTGAAAATATTAATTCATAAATTATTCACTGTCATATTTTGATAAAAACGCATTCCTATAATTTCCCCTTCATTATTTGATCTAATATTGTAAAACTGTTTTGAAATTGTAATTACAAATATTCAACGATTTATTTATTACAATAGTAGAGAAAAACTTCATAAGTACTGGCATTTATTAAGGAACTATGTGAAGAGAAGTTCTCAAAAATCATTTTAAAATAACGTTCAACATCGCAAAAGATGCAAAATTTATTATAATATTATACGGCTGGTTTTGTTAACTAAGTGATTAATTAGGATATATATTTGAGTAAAAATATATCAAAATTAAATTTTTTAAGAAAAAATGGGTTTTATTTTTCTCCTCAACACAATTTTTTTATTGTTCGAAACTTTCTTGAACATGCAACGTTCTATTTTAAAAGTCTTATACCTGTTCAATTTCTTTTGTTCAGTGCCAGACAGTTGTTTCGATTTTCCGCCTACTCTGCATTTGACTATCAATCTAACTCAGAAACATATTAAATCTCAACCTGCCCAATAACTTCCATATTTATCGAAGCATACTCAAAGAATGTTTAAAAATAGTCTTTTTTGAAACAAGAAATTTTTGTTTATTAATTCAATAAAAATTTAATGTGCTATAATAAAGAGAAAAATATTTTTGTATATCCTATTACAAAAGAGAAGCAGTAAATTTTTAAAAATATACAAATAGTAAAATATTTAATAATTCCTAACTTTGCTTAGTAAAAAAAATCAGAAATCTTATTAAAACTGTACTCTAAAAAAGAAATATATTCAATATAAAAGTATAGAATAGAAAGTTGTATAAACAATATATAAGTTTATAACTTGATAAATTATCTTTATTAAAGTAATAGGAATTATTATTTTAATTCTTCCATTTCCATTCATGTTCTTATAAAAGTATATGAAATTAAAACTTCATATGAAAAACTATAAATTTTTCCGAGAAATTTCATTGCGTATTATTGAAAAACATCAAAAGTTCTGTTAGAGTTCTAAAGAAAAATGCATTTCTTCAATTAAATTATGGCACAAAGAAAAAGAAAATTCATAAGATCAAAATAAGAATGTCAGCTCTGAAAGTAAAGAAAAGAAATTTTCCCTATTAACAAGATTAATTCAATTCATCTCGCCATTTTGCCTTCTTCCCAACATTCTTTTTAAGACAATGTGCCATTTTTTCATATAAAGTTAAACTGATATACAAACCGCATATTGTCTATGTCGGCAACAAAAGTCATTATCATCTTCATATATTTTACGTATTTAAACACATGAGTTATTCTTTAAAAACATGACAACGATTACAATAACAGTGTTTGATATCAGTGTAATAACGTGTTTGCTATTTATAAAGAGCTTGTTGAGCGGTAGCAAAGAGGCTTTGCTCTAGTTGATAAAAAATAGTTCATAGTACGAATTGCTACTATTTTACACAAAAAAATGATACAATAAACTATATGTAAAAATAATGAATTTGAAATGCATAAATTGGTAATTAATTCTTGGTTGCATAACATTGTCTGATATAAATTCAGAGTAAAGTTTAAATTGGAGTAATTAGAAGTTCAGACTGATATTCCACACAAAAACCGAAAACAAAATGGAAGCTATTTACTATTACTTAAAATAAAATGTTATCGAGAATTATTTTTTTAAAAAAAGTCTTATAAAGGAGTATGACTTTTAAATTAATTTAAATACCCCATCAATTTGATTATATCTTGAGCAAGAATAAATACTTTCCTTTTGTTCGTTCGATATTTATTTAAAAATATAACCTTAATTTCAGTAAATTCGCTAATTATATGATATTGTTTATTGAACTAACAACTACTGCACAGAGTTCCAATATTTCATTAAAACTCGCCATGCTACATTGTTGTTTTCTAGTAATTAAAATTGGTTCTCTCTCCTGAAAAACATGGAAAATTTTCTGACTCCAATTTAATTTTGGGAAAGATAACTCAATATTTTATTCTAATTTTTCTTCAAAATAATTTAGAAGGAGTGATAATTTTTATCCATGATGGAACTATTAAAACTGATATGTTGGGACATTTCCTTTAAATGGACATAGAAATTAGAAATTTCATATATTATTTCTTTACTAATGATTTTGGCGAACATCTTGCGAATGATCCTTATTTATTTATTTGCACCTTCTTTTCTTTTGAAAGAAGTCTTACAAATTTTTTTGGTCAATTTAATTGACAATAAGAATGCCTTTTCCTTGTACTCAAAATAAAAATTCTACATGGATGAGTGAGTGACTTTTTCATTCACCAATTTTATTATCAGAAATTCAATTTCTTGCCTTTTATTTTATCTCCCTTCATTTTTATTGCTTCAGAAAATTTTATTTTCTTACCTATGACTATTAAATTATTTGGAACTGATTTTTTATACTTTTTTTGTATTTATTTCATATTTGAAAGTTAGTTAATTAGAAATTTTGCAAAAGAATAATAATTTTTTCACAATTGTTTTCAGTAAGATTTTTTTAAATTCAATTGAAAGTCAAAGAAGAAGATTTCAGTTTATTTTACTCATAGTATGCGAGAAAAAAATATCAGAAAGTGAATATACTTTCTTGCTTAAAATAATGTGCAATGGTAAGATAAAATGCGGAGTTTTTTTTTTCAAACTGTTCCCCTCATGCCTTGAAATTTGTTTCAATTATGAATGTTCATGTACACAATAATCAGAGCATGTAGAGGACTCTTAAAAAGCTACCATTTAAATGTCTGTCAGATTGTAATGCTTAAAACTGTTTTGTCATCAAAATCGATAAGATGAAATTATAAATAAAACAATTATTTGACATTAAATAAAATTTACATTCATGAAGAGTCTGATGAATGGAGGCGGCTAATATTTCAGAGAACGTAAAAAATAATAAAGATACATTCATACTTATAATCGCATAACAGAACAGTCTCATACTCTAATATCCATTATGATTACTAAACTGTTTGATGGTCCTGTTAGGGGAAATTTATTAAATACCAGAATATTTACTGAAGAAAAAACAAAATAACTATGTAGAGAATTTAAAACATATAAGAAATGCTAACAATATGAAACCATTTACAAAGATTTTCTACTTTGAAATATTATTTGAAAATTATCTGGAATAATAAAATGCAGGAAGATATTATATATGAAACAAACACATGTGATTATTGATAATTGCACTTGTTATCTTAATATAGTGGATGAAGATGCAGTTAAAAAATCTAATTAATTACATAAAGAAAAAATTGCATAAATTAAAAAAATTACTAAAATTTAAAATAATTATTTCAGAAAGCAAAATGCACCAGTAAACCAAACCATTTTGACATTTTCTTATGATGTTTTCCATTCTGTACTGCGGATACATCAAAATATCATTTATACAACAAGCGTTAAATGCATTTTTCTTGAAATATATATGTAATCAATGCTGGAAAAAATTGAAAAAGCTTCATTCAATATACATTCAGATAAATGGAGACGTAACAGCTCTCTCTAACCATTTTAAAAAAATTTGATTAAAATTAGTTCTTCATTTTCACAGCTAATTGATTTTTATATGGCAATAGGAAATATTTTATACGCTTTAGTTAACCAGAGCATAAATTATAAATTCATTTATCACTGTTTTCAATAGGAATTTTTTATTTTATATTGAAATTTATTTGTCATCAAATTATTTTAATTTCCCACACATATTTAAATAGAAAATAAAATTAAAACGTTAGATGTTCAACAACTTTCTTATAAGATTTTAGAAAGTGAAAATCTTTCTTATATGATTTTCACTTTGAAGCCAGAAAAAAAGTTAATCTTTCTACCAACATAATCCCACAGTTTAAAAAATTCAGTTATGAATTCTAAGCTTTAAAAAGTGATATGAAACTTCTCCTGTTAGTCAAAACCTTTTAGCAAATAATAATTAACTATTCAAACTTGAATAATAATGTTCAGCTGAATGTTCTTTAGCTCCTAGAGTCACTGGAATAAGTCTAAAATGCAATTATGCAGACTGATTTTCTCTCTGAATTCGACGAGTGAATAATGTCATTTAAAGCTGATGACTTAAGAAAGACGAGCATAATCCAATTTATGAAATTTCTGGATTGTAAGAATGAACAGAATTAATGAAAAAGGGTAAAGATTGGACAACACTACATAAACTTTATTTTTATTGTATTTTTAACTTTACAACATCTTTCTTCCCTTTCTACCCATTCAGTATAGCATCATTTTAATCTATTTCTTTCTTTAAAAATAGTTTTAATGTAAATTAGATGAACTTGAGATTGATTCGGAATATGTTTCAGTATATAGTCGTCCTTAATATTTTATTCTATTTCATAAAATAGACATTTTTTTTAAACATTCATTGATCTTTTAGATGAAGATACGCCGATAAGTACCCAAAATTGTCTAAGTCTGATTGATCTAAAAAATAAAATAATTGATTATCCAAAATTAATGTCATTCAAAGTTTCATAATTCGGTCGATATAAAATTTGGTGGCAAAAAATTAACATTTTTACGTGTAAAAAATATGGTCCATATAAACGAAATATTACATAGAATTTAAATTTCATGATTTTATCAAAAGTGCATTTATTGATTGAAATAAAATAAAATATTATTATTTAAGTCATTTATATCTTTTTGAAAGTAAAGATGAAAACTGAATTTTATGGAATCAGAGAATTTGCTTAAAATAATAAAATTATTGATTGCCTTAAATTTATTCATTCAAAGTTTTGTAACTTGTCAGTATAAGGTTTATTGACAAACTAATGTCTATTTTCGTAATTAAAACTTGAAGTGTCAAGAATTTTTTACTTATTATGAATCATCGGAATGAAGGACTAAATAAAATTTAAATATTGTTACGAACGTGAAGTTTTGATTTCCCTCTCTGATACTGTCATCGTAAGGAAGAGAGATTTACAGTAATATGTATCGGATAGTGAATAGGTGTGACGTCAAAGGTCCCAAGGCTTCGAGACTTGGCGACAAATTTGGAGACTTTGGCGACAAAATGGAAAGTACCCGAAACATCGAGAATTTTCCAGATCCGTCTATTAGGAGCCGAGATACATCCAGAATGTTCCTGATTGGTCCAGAAGATGTTTAGCCCCGCTTTCTATCACTATATAAGGCAGGCGGCGGCGGTGCAGCAAAAGGAAAGGAGAAGACCTGAAGAATCAATCGGAGAGAGAAGTCGAAGCTGAGCAGCGGAATCAATCGGTAAAGGAGAAGACCTAGAGAGAGAGTTCTTGAACTGAGGAGTCCTGAACGGAGAACTGCCGTGTGGCATATTCTGATGAAGCCTGTGTCGTCGTCGGGAACAGAGCTGTCCTGAACTGAGGCGTAGTCCCGTTGTGCGAAGTAGTGAGTCAACAGCGAAGTCAAGAAGAGACAGAGGAATAGTTTCAGCCTGTTCCGGGAAGACCTACGTGAGCTTAGAAAAGAATCCCTCAAAGATTCTCTCTCCTGCTGAATCCTGTCTGGCCGCTTTGTGAGCTGTGGACGTTGTCACTACGGAATTTCTGCCTGTGGGCTACTATCTGCAGTGTGCTGTCCTGTGTATTCGTCTCGGCTGTTTATAGTTATTGTTTGTACATAGCTGTGGTGTAAATATTTGTCGTCTGTGTGCTGTCCTGTCTTCGTCCTGTAAATAAACGTTTGTGTTGTGTCGTCTACTAAAGGATGATCATTTTGTGTGTCATCATCTTCTCACATCATACACACCCACTATACGAGGTAAAAAAAGAACATGATGTATTTTTAGGATACAAGGGGTTCCGTAACAATATCATAACTTAATCAGAAGAACATTTATTGCATGTAATAAAATAAAACATTATTATTTGTGTTATGTAAATCCTTTTGAAAGTACAGATAAAACCTAAACTTCATGAAGAGTCTGAGAATTAGCTCAAAATAATAAAAGAATTGATTGTCTTAAATTAATGACATCCAAAGTTTTATAAATTGGTCAACATAAATTTGAATAGCAAAATATTGAGAATTTTGCAGTTAAATGTTAAAGTGTCAATAATATTTTACTGAATCTGATTCACAGGAATGAAAGACATAAAATTTAAATTTCATAATTTTATCAGAAATGCATTTATTAAACGAAATCAAACAAAACGTTATTATTAGCATCATTTAAATATCTTTGAAACCAAACCTGGAAGCAGAATTTTATGATGAGTCAGAGAAATTGTTATTGAATAATTCTTTAAGATATTGTATAAATTATAAACTCTGCTTTAGTATATACACATAAGGATTCAATTTTGAATTATTCTATTTTCTGTCATATTAAAAAGAAAAATAGAATGCTTGTTCCATCAGAAAAACCTTTTTGTATTATTTGGAATTTTAATACTTCCGTTTTCAAATTAACATTCAAATTTTAGAAAAAAATATATAGAGAAAATTAAGAAAATTTACAGAATAAAAAAATAGGAACCATTTTTTAATAAGTCTTCTAAAATAGCATTTGAAACTTTAAAATATTTTGTTGAAAAAACCATCAAATCCAAATTACATGGTATATTTATTTGATAATTATAGTAACCAAAAAGACTTACGCAGCAGTTTGCCACTGAAGGGGGCTAGTATTAAATGAATTGTGAAAGAAGAAACAAAAATTCAATTTTTACTTTCTTATGCTTAAATATAATTAGAGGTATTAATTCAAAGTTGAAATATTAATTCAAAATTATCTCTTTCAAAGGGAAACTATATTATTAAAAGAAAATTATACCCTTGAATATAAAATAAGAAAATAGAGCGAAACAAATTAACAAATTTCAAAAATTCAATTTTGATATCGAATTACTACATCGAAAATAAGCTCTATAATATTTGTAATGAAAATTCTCAAATTTCTATATCATTTTATATAAAATATTCATTAATTTAACATGCTATTCGTTATTAAATCAATTTAGACAACTTATTTATAAATATAGATTTTAAATATCCACTAGGGAGATATGAACATTAATTTTTACAATTTTTGATTTTTGACGACGTTATCATTTTTATTTTATAATAAATATCTTTTAATTCATAGAATTTTCAAATATTATTTTTCACAATATAATTTTTCTAACCAAAAATTTCAACTATAAATAACTATTTAGCAACATAAATAAAATGCGAATTTTTATAATGGATTCCTTATAGCTCAAAGTATAAACTATATAGCTCCAATGCATATTCTAATTTTCATTTATTCAGATCAGATTCACAGATATTGCTTTCAATATTTCATTTTTTTTAAGAATTTAGAATACTGAAAACATATTTTTCAAAATTCAAATTACCATTAACTCCAACACAGATTGGATTTTTCAAAATATGTTCCAATAAGTTTCGTAGTCTCATTGTTTGTTGACTCATAATGGAAAAATGATCACTAATAGATTGCATATATTTAAATAAAAGGAGTCTGGCATCATCTGCATTATAATATGTAATCCAAATCATATGCCAATGTAAAAATCCATCAGAATTCGTTTCAGATATTAAAACAAACGGATCCGTTATATGCCTACATAACACATCATATATATCCAATGTAGTAAAATTGCTATCGAATGAACATGTAATCACAATTCCAATCGAATCAAATGATTTAAAATATGACTCCCAATAGCACAACTCTCCAAAATCCTGGGTGTTTATAATTTCTTTAAAATAAATTGGGTAGTCTCCATTATTCAGAATCAAAATAAAATCTTTCTTATTTCTTTTTACTTCAGATATTCTTTGAGTTATATTGATATTTTCACTACCAAAATTAATCGTCTGCAATTTAGATAATGATTTGATTTTTTCAATTTTATCACATGCATTGGATTTTTCAGAAAATGTTGAAGAGGTAGATATCAACCCTTCTTCCAAAGATATACATACAGTTTTATTCAAATTATCGTTTTCATTTCTTTTTCTTTCTGAATTCTGCAAAGCACCAAATGAAACTAAATTTTTTCCTGAAGAGAGTTCCCCACAAAATTGATTTCGTGAATTTTTGGATGGGAACTTGCACAACTCCTCTTCCAAAAGTTTACTGCCAGTTAGTGACATGATTCTTCTAATAAATAAATACTCACTTTCACTATTTTCAGTCTGAGTACACTTGTCAGTGGTAAATAGTTTTCTCTGGCCTGGGACTAAAATACTCCTTTTCTTTGATTTGCTTCTAATAACTTGTTTATACTTTACTGGAAAATATTTTGGTGCCATTGTGTTGAAACAGAAAACAAAATTCTCTTTCTTAAATTTGATCTTCGAGCGCGCTGTTATCGAGTAGAGTGGGAAAAAACAACTGCGCTGTCTTATCTGGGACTCGTTGATAAAATTTATCAGATAAAATAAAGAAATAATGTGTTAAAAATGTGTACTGAGGAAAATAAATGCTGATACAATTGTATAGAAAAGTGTTTTAAGTTTCAAAGCTTAGATTTATTATTTTATTTCATGATTTTTTATGCATTATTCAATGTAAGGAAATCTATATAGATATTCTATTACAGAGGAAGAAATTAAAATTATTCCAAAGATTTCTATTGGACTAATTATTCTAACGAACTATTAATGCACAATAAAATTTTATTGTTGATATTATAAATTGCAGTTATAGAATCATTAATTTAAAGGAAATTCAAGAATATTCGTTTAACAAAAGTTACAAAATGAAAAAAATTATTTCACTTATTTAAATATAGATTGCTAATTTAAGGAATGATTTTTGATGACAATAATGAATGATGCATAATAAATAAATAAATTATTTTTATCGATATTAAGGGATATTTACAGTGAAAGATACGTGCGGAAAAATGTTTCTGCTGGCGCATTTTACCTGGGTACAAAATTAAAAGATAAGTCCAAAATTAGCTCTAATGTTACTCCAAAATAAATATTAATTTGAATAAGCGATTTATTATCATCAAAATTATTTAGCATTTTGCATATATCTACTAATAAACTTCGAATGAATTTATAAAAAAGTTTAAAGTAAAGTATTATAAAAAGTTATAGAACGTATTATAGAATTATAGATCTCCTTAATTTGCAATTGACATTTTGAATATTTCCGTTGTCTAGAACGTCAAGTTTCTATCAATATGGAAAATTATGTCAATTTAAAACATATAAAAAAAATTGAAACTTGAAAATGCATTTTTGTGATATATTAAGAAACTCGCGATAAGCTTAATTCACCAAATATCTTTAGCTTACTATAAAGATGCTGACTTTTAATCTGAAGTGAAGTATCCATTGTTAAGCTGCCATGAAGAAGCTATACGTATTAAATACGTTAATTAGCTTCGATGTTTTGAAACGGATTGATTAGAAACCTCTTCAGTATATAGTGTTATCTATAATGCTCATTTTAAGCAATTAATCTAAAGATTTTAAAATATAAATGCAGTTCAGCTCCTATTCCAATATCTCATCAAATCACCACAACAAGATACGTGTGAAATTTAATCTGTTTCGCTGTCTAATCATATTCTGGAAAGCTTATTTATTCCGAAATACGATTAAGTTTAGTTATGTTTGCCAACTCAAAGTACCCTTGCTAGGATACTTAAGCGCTTTGTTTGACAAATGATTAACACTGCAGGTATTTGATTATTTATTTAAGAGGATTTTGCACACACTGAAACTAATCTTTTAAGAAATTCGATGAGTCGTTTGAAGGAATAATTATTTTAACAATACAATGCCAAATATTTTCTGCTGTAAAATTTGAGAGACAAAGGAAATGACATTAATACTGGGTTTACACTCAGCCAGTTGTAACAACTGCAAGCCGTTGTATTGTATTTCTTCTGCCTGCGTTTGTTAAATTTGGTCGTTTTTTTTATCATAGATTAATCCCACCATTTTTCGCTTTTTGTTCTTCTTGATGAAAATTTTGGATTTTTTTTTCATTTTATTTGTCATTTATTTTCTATAGTTTTTCCAATTTACTGTTGACTTTTTTTTTTATTTTACTATGTTTTTTTCTGTAAACATCCATACTTTTAATACGATATGCAGTGAAAAAAAATTCAGGCATACCAAAATGGTATCCCTACAGTCCAGCGTGGAATGCTTGAATCTTTCTTATGAAGTTGCGACAACATAAATCAGTCTCTTTCTACGCATGCGCTGCCTAGCTGCAGTTTTATAACTAACTGAGTGAGTGTAAATTCGGCAACCGAAGTCTTCTGATAATATGTAATGGAAAACTTTTGCATAAAATTTCAATTAAATTCATAAAAGCATCAGAAAAATTCACACTATCTTTGAATATAAAAGAAGTAATTATTTTAATTTAAAAGGGCTGATATGCTATATTTTAAATATTTAAAATATTTCCAGTTAACCCAAAATATTATATATCATGACATTTTTCAATATTTTAAATTCTCAACAATAACGTGAAAATATCGCTGCAGTATTATTGGTCAATTTTTTTAATAGAGCTGAATTGTTCTGAATTTCTTTTCCACATTATTATTTTCAGTTAGTTTCTTTTTTTTTCTTTTAAAAAGGAACAGAGCATGAATTGTGTCTTTAACTTTAAACCTGATAAAGTGAAATATCGAATTTTATTATTATGTTTAAAAGTAAATAGAACTAATAATGGTGTAATGGAAAATATTCAGAAATAATAGAAAAATTATTAAATAATTTATATTGAAAGTGAGTGGAAAAGTATTGCAAATTCCAATTTATTCCGAGCATTTCATACATTCATATTCTATATGAAATGAGACCAAAAAATCATAAACTTAAAAAAATATGAAAGGCAGGAAAATGATCAAAGAAATTTCTACCAATTTGTTAACCAATATGATTTATCAACTATCATTATTAATTGATTAAACATGGCTTCTACAGTTCGTAATTATTTTTTAAATTTTTAATAAACTGATTTAACATCTAAGTTGTAGATGCGTATAAAATTTTATGCTAGATACGTCAAAGGATTAAACGGCTATTGTTTTAGATTTCACATGTATGTAAACGCGATAAATCAAAATTTCAATGACTTAAATGTTTAAAATTTTGTGACTACAATTATAGATCTGTATCATATTTTGTTTTAATCACTCAGAAAAAAATGTGAAGAAACATACAATTTTCTAGTGGTAATGTATTAATCTCATACAGGTGATTAATCACCACAAACTGTTTTACATATTTGACATTTTACAAATGGATTCTTACATAAATAATGTTCGCCAGTAACATGCGATTAATAACAAACAAGCACATTTATGTCATTGTTTCTTGTGACACTTGCCATTAGACAAGCCAATACGCGCTACCCTTATGCTTGGACGCCGGCGCAAATACATTTATAACTAATTATAAGAGAAAAGTTTGAGGTGACCATTCCTCCTGGTTTTCCTTTATAACATACTAAATCGCCATAGTTAAATGGAATACTTTCTTTGTGTCTTTTTAGCTGTCTCTATTTTTGTGTCTTTTTACGAAAGAAGTAAATTTGACATTCAGACACTAAAAAAAAAGAACTAAGCCTAGCATATAAAGGAAAATTACAGTAATCATTTTTGTGACGAAAAATTTTAAATAAAAAGAAACAAAAGAATATCTTATTTCAAGCTGTCAGACATTCACATAATAATAACAAAATCTATACAATACACAAATACAACATCCAAGTCGTAATTTTTTGTCTCAAATTACTTTCAACGCTCGAAATATCTGAAATCAAACACAAAGAAAAAGAATATCATCAATTATCTACGCAAATATCAAATGCACTTTATTCAAACCTGTCTGAAAACGTGCAGAATCTCCGAAATTTGCTTATCTTCTTACTGAATCGATTTTCTAACCCGAACAACGGTGGCAAACTTTCAATGAAAACGTTCTGTCTATTCTGTAGCTTGTCTTTCCACTTTTGAATAATGGAATTTGATCTTGATTAATTCCGAAATCGGAGAGTTTTGATTTGAGAATTCGTTTTCTTTCTCATCTTCCAGGGCCTTTTGGTGAAAAATTGATTTATTTTATAGCTTCCTGTTACTTATGAATCGGGTACTTTGCAATAAATTTAGATGGAATTGCCTTCTCCAATCAGTTATTTGTTTATTTTACAATGTTATCAAGAGATCTTTTGAGATTTGAGGCAACTCTTTCAATAATAGCAAGTTCATTAAAATGAGTTATTTAGTTAGAACTGGATTTAAAATAAGTCTAAGGAAAAGAAGGTTGTAGAGAATTATAGTTTATTTGTAATCTCGTCATTTTATGACATTAAAAAAAGAATATTAACCTGTAAAAAGAGAAATGAATTTCCTCACGCAGCCGCATAACTTGAGTCAAAGTTACTCCATGGTTATTTTTCTTTGTTGTCATGTAAACAGCATTGGAATCTACTTTAGAACGACAATACATTCTGAAAATCGTGTAGTTAACAAACGTATTAAAATATTAATATTAATTATAAATTATAATATTTTTCTATTTGATGATATTGAATGTTAGAAAAATGTTAAGAGAAAATCCTAGACAATCTTTTAATGAGTACTCACTTCATTTAGATATTTTGGAATGCCACTAATTTTAATAGAATTTAGCAAACAAAAATTAAATATGGGTTATTTTAAAATGTTGTTTCAAATATATCCCGTTATTCTTTTTCAAGTATACAAATCAAATGTTTCAGAGACATGGAGTTAGTGACAATAAAAAATAACAAAAAGTTTGTCAAAGAATAACTCGGTTATACAAAAATGTTCATATTTAAACTTTTACCTACATACTGCTAAAAGAACAACTTGTAGGTAGGAAATGATTGTATTTAAGAACAAAATACCACGTGATAATCATGGCTAATGTACTACTACACGTAGCCATTTTGACTCCCGTCTCCAGCTAAGAATTAAAATTATCAGTAATGATAAAACTTCATGTTTTTTAATATTTTTCAAGAAAGTGTGATTTATTATTTAATGAGAAATTTTCAAACCGGATTCTACAGAAGTTAAATCAGTATTGAAAAACCTTATAATAGTCATGATTTAATTATTAATGTTGAGAAATAATATATTTGTGAGTTCTAAATAAAATGAAACTAATTCAATTTTGTTAAGGTATTTTTAAAATGGAAATATTCTCAAAAAAAAAAAAAAAAGAAATTCGTTCTATTTTATTTATTTCATCCCCTCTCATGTCTGTTCTTTAAATAATATTTACATAAATAATATTTTTCTACATACATATAAATCATATTCTTTACATGATATTTACAATTCGTATTTTTTAGCAACCACAATAGTAATAATGGTCCAATGTTTATGTAATAATTTTTATAATCATTATTTTTTATATCCGTTCATACATACTGGAAGTCAACGGATTTTATTCTCTAAAATACACATTTGCGTGAGAATTTCTTCTCGTGTTTAAATAATATCTACATAAATTGTATTTTTTGCGACAGAGACTGTAATGATGGTCTAATATTTATGGGGAGCATGCTATAAACATGATAAAATCTTTAATTTCATTTTAGATTACCTATTCTGCGACAATACTAAGATCATCTGATAAAAGAATTTTATTTTTGTACCACCCCTTTTGAAACTTCGCAGACTAAAAGGTAATGTAACACAAAAGTTTTTTTTCTTTTAATTAAAAAATGCATAAAATGTCACCATGCTTAGAAAAATGTGCTCGGCCAACATTAAAGCAGCATTGCAGCCATGGTTAAAAATAAGAGATTTATTCAGATATCTCTAAAGAAAATGTCATTTCGGATTCTTTCAAAAATGTATTTTTTCACTTATAATCTGTTATATATGTAGGAATTTAAATATTTTCATATAGCATGTGATTCCATGAGATTATATGGAAAGAATTTGGTATTAATATCTATTTATTAAACAACTTTGAAAATTTTAAAGAAGATAGGAAACAAAACTTGTTAACAAAACAATAGAATGGATTAAATGCCAATAACGTATGTGGGCCCCAGTCTAGTTTTATGAGTGATTGCGTCAGATTTGGACATTAATGGAGATCCCACCTCGGACTCCAGATTATCCCCTTCCTAGATAACTGAGGTGTGTCAAAAGATGCTCCCTGGACTGGGAAAAGTCTGTGAATTTTCTATGCGAAAAGTCTATTTATTCAGTCTGGTTCAATGTAGAGGGCATACGGGGGGATACTCTCGTCTATTGAGATGGCTTGGTCCTTTTAGAGAGGTTAAGTGAGTGAAGCCATGATGCAGTGCGATCTTCGGAGAAAAGTGTAGCTTTTAAGATTGAGGGATTTTAGGTTGCATCTAGACCAGTGATTCCCAAAGTGGTCTATATCGACCCCTAGGGGTCTATGACAACCTGCAAGGGGTCTACGTCAGCGAAAAAAAAATTGGGGGTCCATGAAATGAAAATGGGGATCCACGATAGTAAATCTCAACACATACACTGATAGTAGTTTAGAGCTGTTACTAATCTCTTAACGAATAAAAGAAACAGACTGGACATCATTAGCCGAGGAGATTTAAGATTAACCCTTACAAAATTGACGCCAAATGTTGATAATTTATTGTTAAAGTATCAGGCTCATCCTTCTCATTAAAAATATTGACTTTTTGCTTATGTTAGTTTATTTTATGTTTATTTCATGTTACATAGATTTTACATAACAGATACGAAATTTTATTTTGAGTAGTATGAATTTAAATTCAATTAATAAATGTATAAATTAACATGTGTTGTTACTTTAAGTTTTTAACAGTAAACTTCACTACAGTTAGAAATTTACAGGAAATCAATATCAGGTAAGTAGGGGGTCTATTCAATACGGAAAAACATGGCAAGGGGTCTACGACACAAAAAAGTTTGGGAAACTGATCTAGACTATTGTTCGTAAGCGACCAATAGGAAGTTAGTGATTGCGCCCAAGCTCCTTCTTGCAGTTTATATACAAAGTGGTCAACAGTTCCATAGACAAGGCAGGTAAAATCATCACACCAAATTGCCATATGTATAGTCAACTTTGAAGCATTTTGTATTTCTTATACCTCATAAATTTAAAAAGTTGGTATGAAATAAAATACTAAGTAATACTCTATATTTGTAATTAATTTTATCTTGTTGATGAATTTAATCTTAATTTTCGAAATATTGAAGTTGATAAATTGAATATTTATTGATTTTACGCAAATTATAATTAATAGTTATAAGGAATCTAATATTTTCCTGCATTATGTGCTGGTCTAATAAGATTTGAAGGAAAATTAAGATGTAATTTTTAATTGAAAATTAAATAACCTTTAGAAATGCATTAAAATTAGCCCCATTTTAAAGAATTTCTTCCATTACAAATCGTAAAACAGTATTAGCACTGAATGTTGTATCTGGTATTTAATCATAAACAAACATTGATACCATTCAATATATTTTCACCTTAAAAAGCGGGAAAATATCCCATAAATCATTTAAATCTAAAGCTGAAAACAGAAATCATATTTAAATCAACTGTACTCAATTTTGCTCTTAGATCTATAAAAGCATTTCTGCTTAGAAAGGATCCCATACGAGGCTTTCTTATTGATAACTTCTGTATAAAAAATGACATTAGATTCGAAAATAAAGACAATGCTTCTAAGTTTTAATACTTAAACTGTTTGGAGCATTTTACAGCTTATATAATTGTCTAAAGATATTCATTAGCGGATCTTTATTATACATTTATTTAAAAAACATTATACGTTACAATGAAAATTCCCTACCATTAATAACCATAAAATGTTTTCTACAAATACTTAACGTCATTAGAATTCTTAAACTGCATGTATATTTAACAGAAACGTGAACTTTTATAAAACTGTTGCTTATATTTGTTTTATGACACAACTTCAGTGTATAGTCATTACATGAAATAACATTAAGTTTTATCGCGTAATACTAAAGCATGAATTGGTCCCAGAAACTTCTTAATGACAGCTCTTACCATTTCAAAGCAAAATGTTTGTTTCACATCGAAGAGATCATTTTACATTGAGAGATTCAATGGGCAAACAGTTCGATATTACTTGAAAACATTTGTAGTTGGAACCAGAATACATTATCTTAAAGTCCCTTTAACAAGTGTAATTAAGTTAGGGTTAGTACACAAAAGTCACAATTCCTAATGTTTAACAAATTTAAAATGCGAGAAGTTCAGGATGAAATATTTAGAAATTAAAAATGCCGTGGAATAATTTCTAGTAATAGAATAAAAATCCTTAATTTCAAGCAAGTAAAAGGCATTAATTAAAATTCTAGATACAAAATATTTTCATTTATTTTTTTTCTGATCAAATATAATTTTCAGCAAATTTGTTTATTTGACAAATTCAAGGCAAGAATTTGTCAAATCATTGATGGCAAAATTATTTGTCACTTGTAAGTTTAATATAAATAAACATTCTTTATTATTTTAACATCTTTTCTAACTTTAAACAAAGGTAGAAAGCCATCACATTTCTTTGAAAAGGATGAAACAATATTATTTTCAGATAAAACTATATTTTTAATTATAGGAATATTTGGAAATAAATTGCATGAAATATTTAAAAGTTAGTTTGTAAGGAAAGCAAAACATCAACTGCATTGATTAGAATTTTAGGTATTTTTTGGTACAAATATTCAGTAAAATTGCTGTTTTTTCCATGATATTATGCAGCATTAAGAATATCGAAAACTGTAGTGGAGATATCGTACTATGTCTTAAGCCAGAGGTGTCCAAACTTTTCGCGGTACGGGCCGGATCGAAATTAGATCCATGTTATACGGGCCACATGTATATACAAATTGAAAAATATCATTATGAGTAAAGTAGCATTAAATACTATTAATTAATACTATTTTATTGTGACTTGAAAAATTGTAACTTTTTTTGTAACTTTTAAATAACTAACTTTGTATTGTAACTTTTATTGTAACAAAATACTAAACAAACAAAGAATAATTATATAATTATTTTATATAAATTGAAATATTTTCATGCAACTTCTAATGCGAATGATGAAAACGTTACCGAAATCAAAACGATATTTGTTTATTTATGCTTAAGTGCTTCTTTAAGCGAACTACTCAAAATTGCTGATGCTTTATTTACAACAAAACAATAAGACTCTGCTTATCGTCAAAATTCACATGCGTATAAAATTTCTTTTATGTTTGAGTTATTGAAATACATTTTTTTATTTAGTCTTATAACTTAACAATGCGATAGACATTTGTGTTTGGTCAAGTCCAACAACTCCGTTTTGTTGGCCACGTAGTTTTTCGATATACCTTTATGAAAATGAAAAGGTTTGGGCGAAAACATCATTATGTTTTAAAACCCTCCGCGGGCCGTAGTTTGGACACCTCTTTCTTAAGCTAATAGGATAAATCCATATATTATTTGACTAAATGATAATTATTGAGTTTGTAAAACAAAATATTATGTATGGATTGTTCCTTTTCTTCATTTCTTTCAATTAAATAGTAAAATACCTGGAATACCTAGTGTCACTCAGTATTTAAAATTTCTTTTATGTATTTACTTATTTATAAATTTCATGTATTTATTTATTTTTTATTTTGTAAAATTGTGTTTTTTCAGAGAAAATGTTTAAGTACAAATAACATATTGAATTCTTATAATATTTTTAGTCTTACCTTGGTATGAACTGACCATTTAAATAAAAAAAAACATGAATGCACTTAGTTTAATATGTTAAGACAATGATTACGTTGTTGCAATCAGATGTGAGTCGAAATTATCTAAAATTGAGTCGAAATTATCTAATCTCGCAAAATTTTGGGGTTCCAGAAGTTTATTATTCTATAGCACTAATGTAATTACTACAAAAATACATGAGATGATGCTATATAACATTGTCAGCATGTGAACAGATAGAAAAAAATAGACTCTTATAAATTAAATCGGTTTGTTCCAAAAAAATAACTAAGGTTTTGAATGCGTGTAGAATCACGTTTTTAAAATTGATTAATTTTGATTCAAATCATTTGAGCCGTTTCCAAGATGCGCGAAATAAATTTAACTATATGTAAATACAAAAATATGCTCGTTTAAAATTATAAGATACATAAATTGATATTTGTTTGAAAATAATAAATAAAAAATAATCGCTTTCAATAATAAACTACAGATATAGGAAATATTGATACTAAGAATATCCATATTAATTGTGTTATTATTTTAATAATATTCGATGGAAATAATTTAACATTATGAAAACTTTATATTAGTGAAAAACGTGTATTGATATACAACATCTTTATTCTCTGTTGTGGGAAACTAAGAAAATGAATATTTTCAGATTTTAAATTAAAGTTCTAAATTACTCTCTGATATTTTATTTTTGGCACGTATTTGAAATTTTATGAAAAATCAGATTATAAATTCTCAAGAAAAATTTACAAACATTTCTTTAAATTGAAATAAAAGCTATTCCTATTATAAATTCTCATACTTTTAAAGAAATTATAAACAAACAATTATACTGTTTCATTTTTTCGCATACGAAACTTACAAAACAAAAGTAATGCAATTGTTAGTTGTTAAAAAAATTAACCTTGAGATTTTGGCCTTACAGATTTAAGTTCAGGATAATACAGTTTTTTTCTCCTAAACGAATAAAATTTAGAGTGCATAATATGCACTAAATTTATAGATTTCTTTCAAAATTTGAGTTTATGAATTCCATGCACAAAAAATTTGTCTGCGTGTTTGCCCAAATATATATAAAATACAAATAGCTCTAGGAATTGGATTTAGTCTACCAATTAAATGTACATTCATTTTTAATGTACATTCACATCCATGTAAAATAGAAAAATGCCGTACAGTTGTGAAATTTTGCGTGTAATATTGCAGATGGAAATGCAGTTCTATCCCACCTTTGTTTCAGTTATTCGCCAAAACACATATTAGGTTTTCTTTTCATTACTATGCGGTTGAAAGGGCTTATATATTGAAAATAAAAAATCTGCTATTTTTCCACTTTCATCGCCTATGCGAGAAAGTTCCTGAAAGACCACTCCTACCGGTTCTTTCGCAATTTCAGCAAGGCACAAGACATGAAATGTATTTCTTCATTTGTTGTTGTTTATGCCCATTGGATTGAACTCCAATTCAAACCAAATCCAAGAGATCGGGAAAATAGGGTTATGGTAACTTCTGAAGGTCAGGCCTGAGGGCAGAACTCTGACTTAAGCTCATGTGAGAATGATACTCACCCTGTTTACCGAAGCGATAGAACATCGGGTAAAGAACAGACATGCCCGAACCCAGGACTACCAAATCACGGAAAAAGGCGCACTACCCATATGCCAAGATGCCTTGGCTTCATTTGTTAGACATTATTATTTCCAACAAATTAAAAACGGCAATATCTTTATTTATAAATAATTTTAAAAAGTATCTTTTCTTTTTTATCATTCACCTCGGTTATTCATAAATCTTAATGTTATTCACATAAGCTTCTTTTTTTACATTATTGCTAGTCTCTTAAATCTGGATTATCATTGTTGAACTCTTAATACACTTCTTCTTCTTTTTTTTTTTTTTTTTTGATTTACTATGGCATTCAACCATTTTAGTTTTTATTCTAGATAATAATGTTCATATTCTCTTAAATTATAAAAAAATTATAGTTTTTTTTTACATTTATAGCCATTAAAGTTATTTTAATATTCATATATCTTAAACGGAGAATTTTAAAACCTTTAAAATTAAATAATAATTAATTTTTTTAAAAAAATGAATGAGGTATACGGAATTAAAAATATTTCCAAAAACACATCCACTTACGAATAAAAGCATTCAAAAAAAGTAATCCTATTTTAGTTGAAAGAATAGTTTTGAGTTAAAATGTCTTTTATTGCATATTAAGAAAATGAATGAGATATAAGGAATTTTTTTAAAAAATCTAAAATTAATTCCACCTATGAACAAAAGCATTGTAAAAGAAAATTCCTATTTTTGTTGATGGAATAAATTAAAGATATCTTTTATATCAGAAGATTTATATATCTTGAAATATCTTGATATATATCTTGAAATTAATTCATGAATTTATTCTTAGTACCAGAAAACCTCTTCATTGGAATATGTAAAGACGCAACTCAAAAGTATTTTTATTGAATGTGATGTTCTCATCAAGATTCTGGTGGAAGACAGCATGCAAGTCTGCCGAAAAATATGTGTATTTCAAATATTTACACAATGTTTCCTCCTTCGCCTACGTATGTTAACACATCTCAAAGGAATCTCTATTCAAGTGAATCAAAGTGCGGCCTAGAGAACCATTTTGAAGTACGTGACTCTTTTAAGGAATCTTAGGAGAGGGGAATTGAGATGCGGAGAATGTGCTTGGGGTTTAAAACTCAAAACCATCTCGACTTGAGGCCAACCTTCTTTAAAGATAAAGAGTTCTTCGTGTAACTATATGAGGAAAAATATTAGTGCAATAAATTCTGTGATTTTCAATCAATAAATTATGCAGGATCGGTTACTATAACTATTCAACTTAAGATGATCAATTCGTATTTTTCTTTTAAATTACTGAAATGTATTAGGAAAAATATGTTTCGAATGTAATTAGTTTGCTATTTGGAAAATCGCTTTTTAATATACAGGATGCCTATAAAATAAATTCTTCTACCCAGAAGCATATAAAGCTGAAGCTGATGAAAAGAATTAAACTAGTTTCCATCTGCAGGTTGAAGAAAACTTAGAAACCGTAGTAGTATAAAAGCCCAATTAATACCATTGAATATTGGAAATTATCAGAATATCAAGAGACATCGCGGAGGATATCATTCAATATTTTGCGCTAATGAAAATATTTTCCTCTCCACCAAACATAACAAAAGTAATATCTAATAGATATTTTGATCCTATAAGAACTAACATGAAACTTTAATTATAACGAGCAGGCAGAAAAGGCTAAAGGTTATGCAAAATTAAATGCATGGCTGAGTGAAAAAAAAAAAGAATCCGTAAAGAGAAATGAATGACCTGCAGTATGAAACTCATAAAAAAGAATATACATTAATCAGTATGAAGGTCTTTCTGCCCATGTGCAATATTCCAAAAGCATTGCTTTCTCCTGATTCAGAATATTGTAATTTTTTCTGCATTGCAGTAATTTTTATTCATTTCTGGTATTATGAGTTTTATTATTATTTGAATATGAAATTCTCTTCTATTTGATTCATTGTGACAAAGAAAAATGGCAAAAAGAAGAAAAGAAAAAAAAACGACTGAAAAGGAACATTCGAATTCTTTTCACAATAGTTAGTGATTTTTTTTTTTTTTTTTGCTGGTCAAGATGCAAAATGCATGTAAAGATATGCATTTCATATTATAAGAGCATTGTCAATAAAAGACAAAATAGCGTATTCAGTAGGTTTCCTTTAATGTCAGTAAAAATAATTTCAGGGTTTTTTTTTCCTTTCAAAATTAAATTTCTAATTATGAAAAAAATAGCGAATTTTATAATTAAAATTATATGTGGAAGTGATATTCATGTATTACGAAATAAATAAAAAAAATTTAACTAGGTATTTTTTGAAAATCAGATTCTCAATTTTGGAAGAAAATGAAAACAGCAAATTTTCTAATTAAAATTGGATGAGGAAGGTATATAAAATTTACAATATGCAAATGGACTCGTGCTGTAGTTAAGAAAATAATATAGTTGGTTTCTATATTTTAACCCATGTTAAATTTCCATTTAAGCTATCAATTTCTTTTTATGAAAAAAGAAGGAAAAAAACATGTAAAATATTTAAATTTTTATTCTAAATGAAAGAAATGATAATGTAGCAATTATTGTTGTCTATTTTTACAATGCTGGAATTCAGATATTGCATCAAAGGCGTTAATATAATATCACCAAAAATTTTTTAAATCTGATGATGCTTATGGATTGATCTGCTTTAAATTGTGATATGCTTCATGAATAAAAAATCAAATCCTTAAATTGCTCAATAAAGAATAAAAGATGAAATCTAGAGATAGTAAATTTACTAGATCTAGAGATCGTAATTACTTCTTGAGAAAGAAATGTTCATTAAGCAAAAGTTTTCAAAATTTTGGTCAGATTTTTTATTAGAATGTACTGACGATTAAAAGTCTTAGGCGATAACAGAGTTTTAATACTTTCTGTCTCTAGACATTAATATAAAACGATTTTAATTTTCTTTCATAAGTTATTTCAAGTATTAAACATGTGGACTCCAAAAATTTTATTGAAATAGATCAAGAGAAATAAAAATCATTTCATTCATTTCAAATAACGTACATTGCAAAATGAATTTTCAAAAATGAAATTTTTTTTGTTCAATTTAACAAAGGAACAACGTAGATCTGAAAATTTATTTTAAAAGTAATTGTATGTAAGTTTCATAGCATATTGTAACACAATTTAATCATAAGGCTGTCTTTTGAATTGCATTCATTTTACCTGAAAATTAAAATACAAACATCGTTTGAAAATAATGTTAGTTTTAACCTTTTGTAAAATTTATTTTACTTTAATCATAATATCAGTATTTACAAACCATAGTTTTTTTCCTTTTCCCGGTTTGATTCTAGAGATTTACTTTTTTTTCCAGCGACATATCTTTTTATTTAAAATATTTTGATTCCCACTCACTCTCTCATAAAAAATGGTTACTTGTATGTTGTCCTCATTTTAAATCGAAATTTCATGCTGTATTTCTAATTTTTTTTTTTTTCGTCTTTTCTCTTAAAATCTTTCTCTTTAATATTTGCTTCCTTCTTCACAAAATAAAAAATAAGAAATTTTTTGAACTTCTTCTAAGTAAGTACCAAAGATAGTTAATAATATAAATTTATTATGCATGAAAATTTCATCCAAAATATTGAATTTTTATTTGAAAATATTGAAGGATTACATCAAGAATAACATAATAATTTTCAAATAACTGCAATTTTAAAACTATTCG
This sequence comes from Argiope trifasciata, assembly GCA_026543055.1. Lineage (NCBI taxonomy): Eukaryota > Metazoa > Arthropoda > Arachnida > Araneae > Araneidae > Argiope > Argiope trifasciata. The sequence continues at coordinate 5,520,485 of JAPMOQ010018920.1, forward strand.
ATGTTCTTTTCTGTTGTCTATCACCTTGTGAGTTAAATAAAATAATATCCAAAAGGTTTGAAAATATTTCGAATTGTTGTTCATTTTGTTTTCGTTATTCTTGTTTTCATTATAGGCTTCGCTTTGATTTAATGAAAATACTATTTCCCCTCCTTATGCTTTTATTTTTCTCTCGATTCGCGTACGTAGTCCATCGGTTAGGCTCTGTTTTCTGACGAATGAGATACAAAAGCTGGAAAAAATATATTAGCATCGTAACAGTAATAAAAGTCGAAAAAGATTCTTTTGACAGATAGGGAAAATTTATAAGGAGAAAACTTTAAATAGCTGTCTGTTTACGCTTAGGAAGGTAAGGCAAGAGGAAAATAAGTAAAAGAAAATATTTGATTGTTTGCATTTGATGGATAGAGGAAAAAATTTATATGGATTAATCTTAACACTTTAAGACTGGTGAAGGAAATCCGTGGAGGAAAATTTTTGAATAATTGAAGGTTTACCAGGGAAATAAAACAGAGTCCATTAATGGTAGTTAAAACATTTATTCACACAACATACTTACAAAGACACATGGAACAAATTATTTACAATGAAATACTTACAAGATATTTACAAAGATGCATTTATGCTATTTATTTACACTGTTTACATTTACAGTAATTACAAGATGTTTATAATATCACACTCAAGTCTAGTGGAACGTCTGCATATATAAACACATTTGTCTACTGAGCAGAAAGTATCACTTTGCTACTCGGAGACAAATTCATTGCTTCTTCAGCTTGGCCCAAATCATCCAGTTTCGGTTTCAAGAATGATAGTTTGGTTGATAAATTTTTAATCCCCAATAATTATCCAGATGGTGTGGTGATTTTGCAGCTACCTAGAATGTTTGATGAAAATTCGGTCCATTACATAGAATGCAATGATCCAACCCAGCTGAAGACATTCCGTAAATTTCTTTTTGAAATTCACCCCAAAAGTTGGTTTATTGAATTTTATAGAATGTCCTGAATTCATATATAACTTATCGCTAATGTCCAAGGTTGTACAAAAAAAAAATTATGCCGGGGTGACCTGGTTAGTAGGATGTTGGATTCGAATCTCTTGGGTTGTTAGTTCAAGCTCCACCGGCCGAAGACCTTCGTGTGTTTTGGTGATTGGTGCTCGGCCCTAGAAGCACGCAGATACTGTACAATATTGTATGATATTGATCAACATTCGCAATATTGAATAATAATGTGGAATATTGATTAATATCATATAATGTCAAACTACCTGGGGTATAAATCTGTCGTGATCACAGATCTTCCATCTCAAGAGTAATACCACTGAGGCTACTGGCTCAGAGGTGATCATTCTCTGATCCAGGTCTAAATTACGATCTATGGATGGGTGAATGAAAAGCATGAATGAAGTTGACCCCGCAAAATGAGTTGTTATGCGCGAGTAGCTAACTCGTACTCTTGATCCTATATGGCTATACTGAAAAAACAAGAGACCCAAAAATTCATATTAAATGGCTCTTTAGTAGGCATGGGTTGTCAATGACAAATGCCATTAGAAACAAGAACACAAATTACTGGATCTTGCAGCACAAATTCAAGTTCCGGAGCTTGTTCCACAAATACATCGTTCGGTTGCTGCACAAACACAGTCTCTGCTTGCTTCACATATGCAAGCTTCGTCTAGTACAAATATATATTCAACATGCAGTGCAATACAATTTTTTCCAGCTTATTTGGTTCGTCTTTTATAAGACATCACCATTTCTGGAGCCCATATATATATATATACACTGAAGTGACAAAAGTCATGGGATAACAATATGCAAATATACAGATAGCAGTAGTATCGCAGCGAAAAAGTATAAATGCGCAGTTCGTTTTCCAGAGCTTTCATTTGTGTTCAAGTTATTCATGTGAACAGGTTTTTCGTGATTTATGGCGGCACGACGAGAATTAACAGACTTTGAACGTGGAATGTTAGTTGGAGCTAGACGCATGGGTCATTCCATTGCTGATATCGTTAGTGAATTCAACATTCCGAGACCCACAGTATCAAGAGTGTGCCGAGAGTATGAAATTTCAGGCATCACATCCCATCATGGACAGAGCAGTGGGCGACCACCTGCACTTAACGACCGAGACCGCCGACGTCTGTGTAGAATGGTCAATGTTAATAGACACGCAACACTTCGTCAAATAACTGCAGGAATCAATGTGGGACGTACGAGGAACGTGCCCGATAGGACTGTGCGGCGAAATTTGTCTTCCTTGGGCTATGACAGCAGAAGACCCACTCGAGTGCCTTTACTGACAGCACGACATCGCCTGCAGCGACTCTCCTGGGTTCGTGAGCATATCGACTGGTCCCTAGACCACTGGAAAACCGTGGCGTGGTCAGATGAGTCACGATTTCAGTTGTTACGAGCTGAAAGTAGAGTTCGAGTGTGGCGCAGACCCCACGAAGCCATGGACCCAAACTGTCAGCAAGGCACTGTTCAAGCTGGTGGTGACTGCATAATGGTGTGGGCTGTTTTTACATGGCCTGGACTCGGTCCTCTGGTGCAATTGAACCGATCATTGACTGGAAATGGTTATGTTCAGCTGCTTGCAGATCACTTGCAGCCATTCATGGATTTCACGTACCCACACAACGATGGGAGTTTTATGGATGACAATGCGCCATGTCACCGGGCCAGAACTGTTCGCGATTGGTTTGAAGAACATTCCGGACAATTCCAGCGCATTATCTGGCCACCTAGATCACCCGATATGAATCCCATCGAGCATTTATGGGACATCATCGAAAGGTCCGTTCGTGCCCAAACTCCTGCACCATCCACACTTTCACAATTATGGACGTCTATACAGACAGCATGGCTCAATATTCCTGCAGAGGACTTCCAACGACTTGTGGACTCCATGACACGTCGAGTTGTTGCACTTCGCCGGGCAAAAGGAGGACCGACACGATATTAACAGTTATAATTGTATATATATATATAATTGTATATATATCTATATCTATATCTATCTATCTATCTATCTATCTATCTATCTATCTATCTATCTATCTATCTATCTATCTATATATATATATATATATATATATATATATATATATATATATATAT